>JAQFXM010005060.1:0-15738 GCA_034693345.1 Entomobrya multifasciata
TAGTTAGAGACGAGACGTTATAACGTAATATGTCAGGAAGATGTGATGGGAATTACATGTTGATGAAGTGGCATCATAGTAGCATTTCATCAAGCTTGACAGAACAGTTTTGCTAACAGTAATACAAAATACAATATGAAAATATTTTGATTTGAAAAAATTAAGATGAGAATCAAGATTGCAAATTACAACAATGACACTTTTCTTTTAAATCCTACTGATGTTCACCCTGTCACCCATTTCGAAGGAAAACGAAAATTCAAATTAATGTTTTATAGAAAAGTTTGCAGCGCCTGTAATTTAAAAATGTTCCGTGATAAAATAACGCTGGTCCTAATTATTTTGGTACTGATTACAAAAATTTAGTCGGTGCGTGTAATAAATTCTAATTCACGCACAAAATTAAATGTTCATAAAAAGTATAAACAGTTAAATATGTCACTTCAAGAGAACTTGTAATTTTATGCGTGCTTCGTAAGAGTGGTTTACCATCACTGTCACCATTTATATTTTACTTCATGGTTTTTTGTCATAAGTAATGATAATGTTTTATCCATTAAAGTATTAATTCAAACAAGACAATAGAAAAACCTAACTGCTTTCTTTTCCGCTTTATAATAAACACTGAATGCATCATCGCCCCTTCAATTACTTAGATTTTAGCTAAACACAAATTCATACAAAAATTAATGCCGCAGCGTCACATATCAAAACCGATGTAATGTCACGAATACATAAATTTCTGTGTTAAAAATTTAATGACTATCGAGGGTTTTTACAACAAAGAGTTGATAGTTTATATTTGCGCAACATCTTTGAATACCAGGAAGGAATACAACATAAATTACAAACTTTAAGAGTTCTACACTTTGATAGAAATATTAAAACTCAACTGTTGATAACAGCAAAATCTTCATTTGGAAAATCTGAATTCATAAAATAAAGAATTGCTTTTGGTGGAGGTGGAATACCCGAAATTCACTTTCGTTTTCATTTTATATTGATTGTGTGCATATACATGTATATGCATAGATGAATTAACAGAAGTTGATATTAATAGATGCCTAAATATTATGACAATCATAACATCAAGCATATGTAATTAATATGTCATCATCACATCACGACTGCCTAGTGACTTAAAAATTTCACCACGTGTTGTCCATTCTTTTCTTTATATTGAGTCAGCTTGATTCAATTAGCCCTTTCAACAGCACGCATCTTTCTTTTGCTAATAATGCTACAACAGTTACGATTTGCAACCAGAAACATCTTCCAATTTTATGCAGACTCACTACTGTACTGATAGAGACTTTTCATCGATATTTAACTCTATTCATGTATTATTTGGACAAACGTCCTACGCAATCACATTAATATTGCTTTATATTTCATTGGTAAGACTTTAGGAACTAAAAAAATATGTCATTTGTGACAAGTGAGTTGAACACAATATATCCTACTTTTTCTAGATTATAATACGTTACATGTGCAATTTTGACAGGTGTTGATACATTGTGCAGTTTAGCTTATTTACAAACAGGAGAAACTTTTTGAATAAGAAGAGATGCAGAAAAAATTGAGAACTCTTCTATTTATATAAAAAGCATATAATGCAACAACAGAATCATGAATGAAATTACATTCAGTGCAAACAAATTATGCTTATTTTTCACACATCGAACAAAAAATCAAATTATTGCACATTTTGCCTTTCATTTCATATTATGAAGCTGCTTCTGTCGAAGTTATGCAAGAGTACAAAAGAAGGATGTGATAACGAAGTAAAAGCTGTTGGTTGTAAAATGGAGCATGGAGTATGGCTATTATTACGTTTTATAGTAATAATATACCGACACTGATGATGATGGACCCAGTCTTGACGAAAACCTATCATTCTTCACATTATTCCACCTACTCAAAAGCCAATGGGCATCATATTCGATTTGTTTGACCGACTACTTTACACTTTTCATCGTGCAAATTGTCATGTTGTTAGTAAAGTAATGATGATGAAAGTGATAAAAATTCGCTTTAACATCCAATTTGTGTACCTATATCGGAAATCGTAAGATCGTTTATCTAAAGTGTGCTAAGTAATGATCGGAACGAATAAATTTTTGCTCGAGAATGTTCTTGACGCAAGAATTCTTTTGTAATAAAAATATCGACAGAAAAGGTGCTTGTAATAAATGTATACTGCATAAAACAAAGTTGTTGCAAAAATGCAATGTACTGTGTAATTACAACCATTAATTATTTAAAAATTGTAAGTTTCATCGTCCAATTGATAAACCATATATTTCATTACACACCGAAGAGGCGGTGATTAATGGGCTTACCATCTTTGACTTGTAATAAGGACAACTTGAAGTATGTATTTACTTCTTATGATTGATTTAAAAATCTATTTTATCAATGGGTTCATATATAGCTACTGAGCTTCTAAATATTATATTTTATTACTACATGTTAAACCTGGATTAATAAATCTAGTTTGGAAATACTTTTGTTCAAACACATCTTTCTCTTTTTGATTTATTATTTCTTCTGTATTGATAAATAGGTTAATCACACTTCTCACCACGCGCACTAGTGTGTGCAAGTCCACTGACTGATCATTCAGTTTTTTTTCTAAAGATGCATTCCAATATACTTATCCCTCTAAATATTTTGAAATCCTAAAAATGTTGCGTAATTTTTACTTAAAGAGAGATAAAGTGTAGTAACAAAAGTAAGTACATTGTACGTCCTTGACAGTACTTCTTTACAAACCTTTCCCTGATTTAAAACTAACTGTGTAGCTTGTTAACTTTTATTAATTCAAGATGAGCAAAAAAATGGCCAAGGTTAGTGTAGGGCTACTTAGAATTAACTTTTTGGTCACACGCAATGTGTAAAGATATATCCACTCAGATTTACTTTTAACCAGTGTGGCGTGAGTAGATCATCAAGTGTAAAACAAACATCAAAATGATACATTGTTGATCAAATTCAAAATGATTATAACTAAAGTAAAGAGTATCCTAAGGTTTTAAATGATGATAAACTGGCCGGATGACTTGACGATGATAACCCTACACATGTGTTGGTATTTCTATAACCATTTCAAAATTTTCATATTGTTATTGCCCCCGGTTCAATAATACTCACCAGTGCACATCACGACACACATTTGCCACAATAGAACATTGCATTTTCAAATCAAATATCCAATTGTGTGGATTTTGGCAACGTTTTTCAATGTTGCATAAGATTGCATCATAGCTTATTTCTTCTATCATTAAAGCATTCTTGAAAAAAAGAATTAATGATCACGGTATTATTATTGCATTACAAGGAATTTGCAACATGATCATGGTGAGAGAAGAGTGGACAAGCTACAAGCAAAAAAAAGCTTATGATTAAATCAGTTGCGGACCAGAGTTTATAGTGTACAAGAAAATTATAAGTTTTTACAAACTAAGGCTTGTTAAATCTAAAATGTTCTCGAATATATTGTTGTATTCTTTTAAACCAACAATATCATCTTTTCGTGTGAGTTCTCAGAAATTCCACCACAAAAACACAGAGGGAATGCACCATACAACGAAAATCACATCTTCCCAGCAGCACCATTGAAATATATGATTATGATGATGAAATAAAAAAAGTAAAATTGGTGTCTTTGGGGACTTTTGTGACGTGCATCACATTACCCAAAAAAAATTGGTGACATTTTAAACACAGGACGATGACCAATGTTAGCAGACTTGAATAAGCTGTTCTATTGCAAATCGTACTTTGAGTAAATGTCTCGGTTAATGTTCTCATTCCCCTGTTTGGATGACGCGCTTAAATTTTATTCGAATTAACTCTTGAAGTATATAAGATAAGTATAAGATCATTTTCCAAATTTTAAATAATTTTTACCATAAACCTTTTATAAAAACGTGACTGTCTACACATTTGGATTTAACAAAATGACCTGTTTTTGAGTGACAATAATTATTTCATATTTGTTTCTCAAATTTTTATTGTCGTAAGACAGAAAGTGATGCTTAGTAGTAGATTAAGATTAATGATAAACGACACATGTCACATAAAAAGTAATTAATGCCGCCATCGCCATTAGCACATCATACAAAATTATCTTTCTTTTCATACGCGTCGAAAACACGTGAAAGGTAAATATACGTGAATATGCATACAATTAATTATCTAAAATTTGCTATGGCACTACTAGTAGAATATTTCGTTATAAAACTCTGAATTTACGTATGATGTATGTCTAAACTAAAAGCTGGCTCATTTTGTATGTAAACTATCGTTAGTGGATACCTTTTATAAATTCCGTGATAAAATAATGAAATGGAAAGTGCTTAATGTGGGTAATTGAAGCAGCAATATTGCAGCAACTTACTATTTGTTACCATTGTAGTCCAGGTACCTAGCTCATCCCCATAAAAAGTACCTTGTGTTGGTACAGGTGTATATTAAATTTTTTTACATGACAAGTTGGTCTGTGGTGAAGAAATAATAATTTACTTCCTACTCATTATGCATGAGTTGGGTTGGTATTAAAAACGACAAATTATTGTGTTTCTACATTTTTCGGGAAAATCCCTATGTACGAATTACAGCAAAGCGTGTGTATAAAAAAGTATGCTATGTTTTCACATCCGCATAACCATTAACGATTCTATTTCAATGATTCGATTTAAAATCCTCTAAATAATTCGACAACTCATAAATTTCCATTGTTTTCAGACCAAAACATTGTATCGCCGTAGTCTTTTATTTTACGGATTATTATTGAATAAAATTTGTTTATTCAAAACTGGTACATTTGTTGTTACATAAGTTATGCAACCAAAATTCTAAAAGAACATGGTAGGAGTCCGTAATTACAATTTCATGTTATGAGGACTTCCTTTCATCTTTGTTTGTCCTTAGATTTCTTTGTGTGTGAATTAGAGCATCTGAAAAATTATAATATCACTTTCATCTGAAAGGTACAAGAAGGTATTTTCTTAAAACTACATACATAATTTATAAATGATGATACTAGATTATGATGTGATGAGTGATAATTTATTATTTTGATAAAAAGAATCATCTAAAAACCAAAACAAACCGCAAGCAAATAATGCTTTCAGGTCACAACGCAGACAAATCTATTTCAACCATTTATTCTTACACGTAAGATGAATGTAAGCACCCTGAATGAGATGAACAAACCATGTCTAATTTTCCAAATTGATATTAGCATGCAGCATGCAATGAAAGAATACAATAACACAAAACGAATCAAATCTAACTTCACATAACAATGCAGCTATAAATTATCATCACATAAATATTTCGTGCATCAAATATCAAATCATCAAAACATTTGCTTGACAAAACTATGAAAAAGTGACAACTTAACTAAACGATGAAGAAGATTGTGCATAATCATAGCATCACGAATATGATAGACTAATATATTTTTAGTACAAATATTAAGAGATGACCAATATATACTACTTTAACCAAGAAGTTACCGGTGAATTGGAATGATCAAATTCACTGATGATTGATCAAAATTGAAACCAGATTTTGTGCGCACTTTTAATTGCTCAATACTCTTGTTTTGACACTCATCGTCAGTCAGTACTAATAAATAATTATCAATTCGCTTTTGAATTATATTTTACTCCTCAATAAATTTGTGTCAAATTCCTATCCAACCATTGAATTGAATAACAAGCTGCAATTCAATTGCCTCTACTAAAGTTGGAGTTTTGCATGACCATGATGATGAGAGCTCCCCTCTCCCTTGTGTGTCCTTTATGTCTACACATTCATTTCAATCATAAGGATAATTGCTGTACTTATTTCGATATTTTGGACTTTTGCTTTTTATAATCATAACAGTACTACAGTACTAGTGTACAACTTCTACTTATCTTATTGCTAAAGTCCTTTATTCCATGATTATAGTGCAAATACAACATAAAACAGTATTCATAAATATAGCCACATTTTACTAGGTGCGAAAATAAAACTATGTTATACCACTTTACTCTTTCTTTTCAAACATGATGCCATCATAATGGAAATAATTATAATAAACAGTCGACTCGTCGTCGCTACTGAATTGAATTGATATCGCTGGTACCAAAAAAAAACTGAATGAAAACGAAATGCGCTCTGATGTAGACAGGAGAGGAGCTTAATGTTATCACGCAGAAATTGCGTTATGCACTACCGTTATCATCTTCGTCCATAAACTGAAATTATTAGTTATGACTGAAACTAGGCTTCAACTATAATGTACCTTCAGCAAGTCTTCAACGAAAGGAATTTTACAATGACGAAGATGACGATGAGACAGAAGATGCGAAGGGACGGGAGATGTTTGTTATGTTGTACACTTATTGTAGTAACTGTTAAAATAGTAGCTGATATAATGATGGCATTTTAACTTCAATGCATAACTTTACTTGACGTAATAGTGTACAAGGTTTCAACCATGTTTGAAGACAAAACCATGCGTGGTCTGTGTGTGTTTAAAAAAGTTTTAACAGAAAAATGTTTGCAAAGAAAGGAGTATGATGATGATGAGTGACAGTTGGACATCCAATCTGTAGTGGGTTTATAAGGCGACACAAGTGTCCGAATCCTTACCAGTTGAAGACGACTCATCCGACAAGACAAATGTAATACCAGGAGGAGGACAAGATAAAGATTGTGTGTGTGAAAAATTTGTGTGCTCGTTGAGAGCTTTAAGGGGAGGAGAGAGCTTATAAAAATTTACTAGCTTAAAAACATTTTCCCAGTAACTTGTGGGAAACTCTTTTTTAAGAAATTTTAGTTTTGAGGTGGTCTAAATTTTCATCATGAAAACTCTTTTGGTAGGTTTTGTTTTGTACACATATAAATTTTCGGATAGTGAATTTGGGCCAAGTGTGACAGTCCGTTTATTGTTCGTTTTGCTAGGTTCTTACGTCCGCGTTTGCCATAGCTTCAGCTGGAATAGCTGGTGGCTTTGGGGGTGGCGGCGGTGGGGGAGGGGGTTACTCTGGCGGTGAGAATTATTCTAGTAAAGCTAAAAATAAATTATTAGAACTAGGAATTGATGAATGGTAATTTATAATTATTTTAGGGGGAGGTGGATTTAGCGGGGGCGGAGGATACTCTGGTAAGCACTTTTTAAAGGAAAATAAAAATAAACGAATGAAATGAAATGTAATTAGTTTATTGACTATAGGAGGAGGCGGTGGAGGTGGCTTCAGTGGCGGTGGTGGAGGCGGCTTCAGTGGTGGTGGTGGTAAGCAAGACGAAATAAAAATACTTTCAGCATGCTCGTACAAATTGATGAGCGTTACAAACTATTTTGATATTTGAAAATAATTATGTTTAATCTTTTTTAAATTCTCTAGGTGGTGGTTATTCTGGTGGAGGTGGTGGTTATTCTGGTGGAGGTGGTGGTGGTGGCGGTAAGTATTATTATGGGACCTTGGGATCCAAGCAAGCTTGGACTATTTACCCCAAATAAAAATTGAATTTTTTGATTGGTCAATTCATTTCTATTTTCCAATGAAAAAATTCTATTTTTATCTGTGGTAAAAAGTCCAATCTTTTCTCGCGGAAAACGGGCTTGTGATATTAAGCTGACCCAAATTTGGATCCAAGTGTCAGCTTGAGTCCTTAGACCCACATTATGAAATAAACAATTTTGACATAATTTTCAAATTTTTTACTCTTTTGGGAATATTATAATTATTTCTAGGGATTCAAAAACACGTAAGTATACATGTCGCTCCCGCTGACCCCGTTGAACCAAGCAGGCCCCGGCCGCAGGTGCCCCAAAATCAAGATAAGCATTACCAGATCATCTTCATTAAGGTAGTTGAAATGCTTCTCGCGGTTAGTTGTGTACAAGAAGTGGATTTTGATTCATTGTTTTTGCTATCTAGGCTCCCGCACCAGCGCCACAGGATGCGCAGGAAATCGAACTTCCCCCTGCACCAGAGCAAAAGACGTTGGTGTACGTACTTCTTAAGAAACCAGAACCAGGTATTGCGTTCGTCCTTAAATGACAACATGTTTGACGAACCACATTTGAAGATTAACTAAATTTGTTTTTCTGTATTTCCGTAGGAGCCGAGGTTAAAATAAAGCCCGCCGCTCCTGCTAAGCCTACCAAACCTGAGGTCTACTTCATCCGATACAAGAACGGAGGAGGTGGCGGGGGAGGCGGAGGTGGACCTCAATACGGGGCACCAGGACCTGCTCCAGGACCTGCCCCCGGAGGACCTGGACCATCATACGGTACACCCCCCTCGTTTGGAGGGGGTCCCCCACGTTCGCAGTATGGGGCACCATGAAAACCTGATACGTAGTGCCATTATTATAATGCTAAGTCGTCTATTTTCTACGGATTTAAACTCTCAATTTAAAGTACCCTTCGACTAAGTCTGACCTTTTCACTGTACTTGTAATCTTGGTGTTGCCTTGTAAAAAACGATAGCTACTCTTGTTGGGTATGATGAAGGGGAACATTTTCCTTATCCAAAGTTACCCATATCCAAAATTTCTTTTAATTTCCTTCTTTGATTCAACCATTTTCTTTTCGTACAATACCAAGTTCTGCATTCAAACGTTTCAAGTATTTCTACAAAAATCTATGAATCTAACCGATTGTATCGATTACATATTTCTCCTGCCTTCATTTATTTATCTAATCTCCTAAGTCATCTTATTAGTCATAATTTTATCGCTTAATAGTGCAATAGTGAATAGTATTCCTCTTCAGGAAAACTGACTTCAATTTTAACAAATATTTACTTCCTAAATATCTCCCACTTTCAAATTTATTAAGGAAAGAACAATTTATTAATGATGTGATTTCCCTTTTTATATTTTTGTATTTAGCAGTTAAGTATTTTGTATTAAACAAATCCTCAAAGAAATAAACAAAATCAGAAAAGTCTCGCTACATTCAAGATTTTAAATTTACTGCATTTATTAGGTAGTCGATAAAGCATCTCTTGTTTTTGCATTGAACGACCACTAACGGTCTATTCCCGTGAAGTTACGGTCGTAACGGAAGTTTGTTGGTTACCAACAATAAAAAGTGTAGTCTAACGAATCAATGATATTATGTCAAATGTTAGTAATGATCCCAAACCAAAGGCGATCGCCGCGCTCGAAAACTGTTGAAGCCTTCAAAATGGTCTCTGAACAAAGTAGTCGACTTGGACAAGTACGCATTCTGCTACACTCGGACAATTTCAGATTTAATTGTCCTTGAAAAAATTTCTAACTAAATTTTCACAAAAATGGGTGTTACATCACAATTATGCAATATTTTGGACTATTGTTACTATACTTAAATCAAGTGCGTTTAATATCCCAACCCTACATAATTTCAAACTTATAACCAAACAACAAGTATAAGGATTTTTTACAATAACTATAATACATCCTTCATTAACATGCATACTTGGCAGATTTACTTTTTTCCATAGAGTTATAGTACAAAGTAGAGAAACGGATCCGTATAATTTTTGTCTATATTTTTGTTCCATTGAAGCCACGCCTCCACAAATTATTCCCTTGTTATCATCTTGTTATGTGACCCCCCCCAGACAGTGGTTACATTGGATACCCATGTTACTTGGGTATATCGGGGTGGTTACATAACAAGAGGAGGTGGGGCTTCTATGGTACAACCATTTCAAAAAATCTAACACTAATCTGCTTCTCTACTTTGTATTATAACTCTATGATTTTTTCAGCCTCATCGTTATAATAGTGGGCTTGCAGTTTCCAAGTGCAACATATTTTCGTGACATACTTACATATTTTTCCCTTCAACTATTCTACACATTCAACTGCATTACACCGATACAAGATTTTCTGCGTTACAACTACAACAACCATGTTTTCATGCATGTTTACTCTGTTAATCTTCCTTTAATCTTTCTGAAATACGTAATCAATAAGTGTAAGTAGTACTTTGGTTTAGTACTTCTTAGGGATGACGTATTTCATTTCTGTCTGTATTTATATATCTGTCGGTGCGTAAACGCTCTAATTCAAAAATAACAATTTACGAATCTTATTCCATCACGCGACGAAAAAGTCTAAAATAAAAATTCAAGCCAACAAGTTTGAAATCACATTAAACAACCAACCTGGAATGAAAAGCATGAAAATAAAGGTGGGATGTTCCGAGGTGTAAAGCCTTTTTTTAAATCAGGCAATGTTTTTCAGAGATAATTTTAAAAATTATCTCACATGCATTATCCTAATTGATAGCTTCCATTGAAATTATTTAAACCGCAGAATCTATAACCATTTCATTCAAAGGTCAACTTTGTTTAAATGTAGCCCATTCAAATTTCGACGAACTACACTGTTTCAGGGAGTACACAACAAAAATTATTTCAAATACTTTAAAATGCATATCATGCCACCCAATCAATCACATAAATCAATTTACAACCATTCATGTATGTATCCTTTGCAGTAATTAGTAAGACAAACTTTTCAACAATCGTGTGACTTTACATTATGTTAATTCATATTTAATCAATTCTTTATGGTCTGTAAGAAAGACACTACGCCATCAATTATAGATTGTCGAGATTTAGACTGATTTAAAAAAGGCTGTACACCTAGGAACATTCCACCTTTATTTTCATGCTTTTCAGTCCAGGTTGATTGTTTAATGTGATGTCAAACTTGTCGGCTTGAATCTTTATTACACCTGCTGACTGCATTCTGCCATGAGTCCAAATTTCTCTTGTGCAATTTATTCATAATTTAAATTTTTTCATTAAGGCTTTACCGGATAGATGAAAACAAATGTATTCTTATGAACACATATACGAACCATTCCTTTAAATGTTTATCATAAAGTGCAAATTTACTTTTCAGTCAATCGTGTAGTGAGAAATTAAGAAAAAACGATGTACTCCATGTTCAGTCGTTAGTATCCCTAAATCAGTAACGATTTCCCTAGAAAAAAGTTGAAAAATTTGTTGGACGTCGGAATTTTTAAATGTTAAAACTTAAATCAGAAAATCGTTCAACTTTACCAGGAGAAATAATTTAATTTACAGACGCCCACTCTTTTAATTTCCGGTTTCTGTTTAAGTTTTCGTAAGCAAAGCTATTCACTTACCCCCTTGTTCACATACCCCCTCGTTAATTAACCCCACACCACTTACCCCTCGCAAATTAGAGAACTTTTTTAAATATAAAAATATTACTTCTGCCTACAATCGAACACTTACTGATGCAAGTGCTTTTACTTACTCCATGATGAATATTGGGTATACTACTAGGTGACTGACATTGATATTTTAGGGGAAAATGTACCGATTCATATTTTTAATGTTCTGAGCAACTTTAACATAGGCACTTCTCCCGGGCTCTCACCGTTTCCGGGTTATTGGACCCAATAGGGTATCATTTCCATCTCCATTACAGTGTTACTGCTCATCATGTAGTAAGGAATCCCGCAGAAAGAAAACATTTTAGGATGAAAACATTTTTTATGTCAACAACACTTGACTTTATTCGTATTTTATTTCAATAAAAAAGATAACATAAGTTTGGACAACTAGTTAGCCAAGAAATTATGTTCAATGATCAAACGAAGTAGTATTTCTTATGGTATACAAGTTAGGTTTGGTTAGGTTTTAAGCCACGGAATTGTGTACAGTGTTCAGAAAAAGTAGTATTTTCTTTATATAAGCAGGCTCGGTTAGGTTTTAAGCCATGGAATTGTGAACATGGCTTACAGGTTGAGCGTCTAAAGAGTGCGATCATCTACATCAGTTAGTGTTCGATTATAGGCATAAGAAATAGTTGTTCTTCTGCTTTGCTCAAGATAAGCTCTTCATTTACTCCGCTGTTGTGGTTCCATTGTTGTTTTGCTGCTTTGCCGAAGTTAACCTCTCCATCCACCCTCCTGGTATGGCTCCATTCTTGTTTTTCAGCTCTACTAAGGCTGAGCTCTCCATTTACTTCTTGTTGTGGCTCCATTCTTGTATTTCTGCTTTGCTTAAGTCGAGCTTTCCATTTACTTCTTGTTGTGGCTCCATTCTCGTTTTTCTGCTTTGCTTGAGCAAAGCTCCCATTTACTTGCCTGTTGTGGTCCTCTCTTTACTTACTTCTTGTTGTGGCCATCTCTCTATTTACTTCTTGTTGTGACTCTCTCTCCATTTACTTCATGTTGTGTGAACGCTCCATTTACTTCTTGTTGTGGCCCTCTCTCTATTTACTTCTTGTTGTGGCCCTCTCTCTATTTACTTCTTGTTGTGGCCCTCTCTCTATTTACTCCTTGTTGTGACTCTCTCTCCATTTACTTCATGTTGTGTGAACGCTCCATTTACTTCTTGTTGTGTGAACGCTCTATTTACTGCTTGTTGTGTGAACGCTCCATTTACTTCTTGTTGTGGCTCCACTTTCTTTTTCTGCTCTGCTTGAGCAAAGCTCACATTTACTTGCTTGTTGTGGCCCTCTCTCTATTTACATCTTGTTGTGCGAACATTTCATTTACTTCTTGCTGTGGCTCCATTCTTGTTTTTGTGCTCTCCCCAAATTTACTCTTCCATTGTGGGCCTTCACACAATTTGTATCTGATTGTATTTGTATCTTAAATATGGCTGTATTGACTGTTGTCGCGGCTTCCTAATAATTCCGCGGCGGCGTATTATACATGTGAAGGTACCTAATTGAAAATTCTCTCAATGAAGCAATAAGCTACGCAAAAATATGTGTAACACCAAAGTTCAAAATATTATTTTTATTGTTCCATGACCAATTGTCCCAAATGAGCCCAAAAAATTATGTGAATCGATTTCATGGACGATGGCCTGCCGTATCAGCCGATGATGGAAGCTTCTTAATTTCATGAAAGATTTTCATGAGCTAACACAAATCTTTACTTAATTCGTTAACTCCATCAACTTTAAGCATCTAACTAACACAAATTTCACAAGCACAAATTTCATTTCAATACTATTTATCACTTTTTCTCTCTCAAAGTCATACACAGCAAATATGGTAGTAATTCCAAAACGATTTGCTAGAATAATTCAATCCAAAGGCAATTTACGTATAGAGTATATCACAAAAAGTATTTACATTTTATCTAGATTGATACATAAAACAAGATTTCAGTAAATAATCCTGCATTCCACCCATTCCATTCTTTTCATACGATGCTTTCACTAGATCAGCGTTAGAATAGCAATGAACTTTTCCAGAAACAGACATGTTTAGTTAAGTACGTACGAGTGTAGAGTAAAGTATATTTATATTTATTTGTATGTATACGTGTAGATTTCTAAAGAATATTAAGTTCTTCGTGAAATATATATTAGGATATTCGTTCGTTGCATTATTAGACAGGAATAGTACTGACCCGTTTCGTCCCACTACAAACCAAATATTAACATTGACCAAGTGTGAAAGAACTTGGTGTGATTTGTCTTAGCTAAATATTGTTGCAGTTGTGAAATTATTAGTAGAGCAATCAACCACCAGTTTGCAAAAGTTTATTTTAAAAAAATTCAATCACGAAAACACAAAATGGCTCAAAATCAAGCTAATGTAACTGACGAACAATTTAGAATGGGGTTGAGTGTTCGATTCACCATTGTTGAAATGCCAGGAAACGGGTAAGTCAATTGCTGCTAATACAAACAACATATACCATCATGCGATTCTTAACAATCATAAATTGCAATGTATATAAGATTAAGTTTAAAGGCAGCATCATATATTTGTCTAGCAGAAACTGTCTTTTCAGTGCATTTGCATATACGTTTCATGGTTCAATAGCTAATCAAATGTATTCAAGGCTTGCTTTGAGGAGTTACTTGGAAAAACATTGGGACATATTAGGTTTTGAAAATAATCCTGGCATGCATGAGCAGTGTAAGTTTACATCAATTGAAAAGTTCAATAACCATATATCACATTCTATCATTTACTTTACTTATATTTTTGCTATCTAGTTGCCAGGTTAGGCGAAGATGGTGTTTGGGGAGGAGAACTTGCCTTGATAGCTGCTAGCAATTATTACAATTGCATCATCGTACTTGATCAGCCAGGTGGAATAATCGTAAATTATCACCCACTACATCCAGGACCAAATTCAACCACAATCCACCTATCTTTACACAACGGAGATCATTACAACTTGTTACTTTCCATCCCTCCACCATGAAGCAAAGACAGTCGAAAAGTAATGAAAAGAACACAGTGAAAACCAGATAAGAATTAGATTGAAGTGGTTCAAAAACATGTCAGTGATTTTGAATTATTATTTTTAGTAATTTAGTTTTGTAACACATTTCGTGAATATTTATGCATGTGAGTTAATTTAGTTAATTATGTCAAATGCATTAAAATTGTTAAAGTAGTAAATTCATGTGAGTTTGCACATATATGCAAGTAATGTTCGTATTTGAGATCTAAGAAGAAGTATTCATTTGTGGAATAAAAGTTCAATTCAACTTTAATTATTGACTCATCGCATTTAAGTCATCCTATCATAAATGTTGTAAATGGTGCATTTTTATGAAATCACAGATGAAATCTTCAATCAATCATCAAATCATGAAACGCCCGGTGAATGCACATATGGAACAGTAAATCTCCAGTTATGTTCGTATCACAGGATAAATAGTCAATTAAAATGCAGCGGAGTAGACTGGTTGTTTAGTTATAATACAAAATTAAGTCCAATTTTATTAAACCAATTAACCTTAGACTACTAACAAAAATCTTCAAGTAACTAGTGAAACCTTAATTATTTATTGTGCTAAAATATAACCAGAAATCTACGACAAGACAACTGTGCTTTAATAAGTGTGCTGATGTGTTGAAAGCCACAGAGCAAGTGCTGCATGGAGTCACAATGCTAACTAGAATAATGTGGTGTTTCGTCTTGCACCGAATAAGGAAGGGTGCTGCTGGGGTGCAACTAGGGTGCAGCAACAACAAAGAGATGCACCGGTGCGGCAAGGGTGCAGACAAAAAGCAGCTTTGCTGATGAGATGTGTGTGGTCACCTCTTGTGACTCTTCACACTCTCCTGCCTGGTTCTCATATCTCAAGAAAAGGGATTATCTAAGAAACGGGATTATCTAAGAAAAGGGATTATCTAAGAAAAGAGTTGAGTACATTTTGCGACAATAATCATCCTATTTAATTTTGTAAATTAGTACAACTTTTATAAGGGATGTGTTTTATTAACCAAATTAAAATAATTGTTTTTTATAAGTATTCTTGTGTTAACGCTCTCCGTCTACTCTCCTGTTGTGACCCTTTTTTAATTTGCTTGTCAATTGCGCAGGTATACAATCTCTTGTTGTGGCCCCTCTCTCCATTTTGCTTTGCTCTAGCTTAGCTCCACTTTACTCTACTGTTGTGGTCCTCTCCCTATTTATTACTTCTCGCGTGAACGCTCAATCTGCTTAACTGTTGTCTCTCCACTCTAGTTTTTATGCTTTGCTTAAGTTGAGCGCTCCATTTACTTGCATGTTGTGGCTCTTTACCCTAATACTAGTATACCTGCCATAATGAAATCGTTTTAACACATGCCTTAACTATCACTACTAATGTCCTAAATTATTCGTATAATATGCAGTGATTTTACAATGCTCTTCTCCATATGCAGTGATTTTACAATGCTCTTCTCCATATGCAGTGATTTTACAATGCTCTTCTCCATATGCAGTGATTTTAC
>JAQFXM010005061.1:0-15731 GCA_034693345.1 Entomobrya multifasciata
TTAAAAACCCATGGCTTCATAAAAATAAAAATTGGTAACTGTTGTTCTTGCATTCACCCGCTCAATTCAATACTCAATACAAGTAATTAAGTTAAATATAAAAATGGCACGAACACATCTTTGAACAAATTACTGTAAACCTCTTGCCATACTACTAAAAATCGCGTCCTTGTTCTCAAGTAGCTTTGCAGGAGAGTCAAATTCCCGAATTTCCCCTTGGTCCAACACCATTACTCTATTAAATCAAACATGAACGTTCAGTAGCAAATTCAAATTACTGATAGTTTGACCTAATTGTATTAAATTAAACTAGTATTAAATTATCTTTAAATTAAATGTTTCATGTAAAAGTATTTGAAGCATAAAAGTTGTATTTGCACCGCTTTAGTGACCCTTAAAAAATTAAGAAATTAGGAGTTGCTGCAGATTGTTTTACTTGAACTACAAGTATTTTGATCAAGAGAATGTGTATATTTACAAAGGAGGAAATATGGCTTCCGGAAAAGTTTTAATTTTTTGATAATCATTATAAACAATAATAAAATGGATAAAATATTAACAAAATTTCAATGCAAGTTTTGCCTTGGAGAATTCAAAAACTTTAAAAACTTGGCTTCTCATTTGAGATACGGGTGTCCAGATTATAACTTCAAATGTCCTACGTGCATTAAAATGTTTTTACCAGTGTTGAGCCAATATCTTCTATCGTACATGTCGCCAAATGTGTTCCAAAAGACAATTGCGTCGTAAAGTGTCCACAGTGCTTTGTAAAAATTCCATCAAAAAAGTTTGTATTTCACTATCACAATGATATGTTGAAGTATTATTTTTCGGGCAACGATTTCAAGTTAGCTTGTGAAGTTTGTGGGTTAAAATTTCCAAATGGAGACACTTTAAAATTTCATAGAAGGAGACATGTCAAAGTTAAAATTGACACACAATCTTTAGCCAAGCCATTCACTAGATTCGCCTGCAGCATTTGCCTGGAATCACTTTTTACCCGGGAAAAAATTATGGAACATATGAAAAATGAGCATGCATTAACTGTTGAGCAAAAAATCAAAAGTATGAAAGTTTTATCTCAGAAGATCTTTACTTTGTTTTTTTTTGAATTTTTGAAATAAATTTTGTTTCATTTTAAAAATTACAGAAGTCGCGAGCGGAAGAGTTCGAGGAGACTACAAAAAACTTTTAAAAGGTCGCAGGAAAGTTTATGCCTGTTATGTTTGTCAAAAACGATTTCACTGTCGGACCATGACGCGCTACCACATCCGCAACTGCGAAAGGAAATATGGTTATACAACTCGACCCCCAAATGTATGTCAACATTCCAATTAAAAAGTTGGTAAAAAATAATCAAAAAGTAAAACGACATCTATCTATGTTTGTATCTATGTTTTGTTGCAGGATGACAACTCAAAGTACCAGCAGCAGCTTAAAACAGGTCACGACTATAAGGAACCAGAAGAGAGGGAATATTGCGACTACTGTAATAAGGACCTAAGTCGCAAGAAAAGAAAATTCAGCAGAAAAAAACATTTAAAAAATTGTGAGCGAAAATACTTGGGAAAAGCCAATGATTCTCAAGAAGTTTTCTGTCCAAAGTGTAAAAAAATTATAACGGATATTGCTGGAAAGGAAATGCACATCAAAAATTGTAGACAGTAGCAAAATGAACAAAATTATTTTTGTGTTTTGATTTAATTTTATTCGATTCAACAAACAAGTTTGGTCATCATGTAATTAATTTTTTATCAAAAATGTATGAATTTAAATCGATTTAATCAAAAAAGTACATTTTATCAGATAACATTTAACGTCTCCATTTTAATTCTTCATAATGTTGTGCAACTTCATCGAAACCCCTTTCTTCATAAGTTCCTGGTCTCATTGGAACTATGGTGTTTACTGGATAGTTTCCGGGAAAAACACCATCTGGAAATGTATCCCCGTTAGTTTCATCCACTTGCATTATTGGAATTCCTGCATCGCAAAATCGTGTAATAATGTCCACATATCTTGCCGACAACCGAAGAAGGAAACCTGGTGAAGAGCACTTATTCAAAATTAAAAAACCTGGATCGGTCCCCGCACGGCGATGTCGGTTCACATACGTCTTCAAGAGCTCCTGTACAACGAACATACATATTTTTTTGAATTGAAATTTTCAAAAACTAATAAATAGGTTTAGTCAAAAATACACTTACAATAACGACAGCCTCATCTGTACGTGCAGCATCACGTGATTTGTACCACTTTTGTCTAACGAAATACATTCTAGAGTTTCTTGTTAATATATCAAAAATAGCAGACTTTCCCTCAAAGTGAGAAGGTCGAAAGGGCTCTTTTAGGCAACAGCCAGCATATAACATTTTGAAAACATCTGGCTTTTGAAGCAATTCAGATGGAGTCAAGTTCCCGTAGCTGTCCATGTTAGGTCCATCCATAACCAAAACAAGGTACGAAGAATACTTTACGCCCTCACATAGCTTGGCATTATCATCCAAAATTCCAAGTAGGGTCCTGAATGGTCTTGAGTCATTGGAAAAGTGCACACGCCTCAAGTCCCTCATTACTTTTGACTTGACTGGACGAATGCACTGGAAAAGGTTATACCTGTAAAATACATACATTATTATAACATGAATCGTATCAAAAAGTTTTTATAATATTTTGAATAATTTTTACTTGCATACCTTTCCATGAATCCATGCATTGTTGGCTCCTTAAACTCTAATTTTGCAAAATCATCAAAACTGAAATGCCACATGTTTCCCCTCCAAATGCAATTAGGTAGACACTGCTCACAGAATAGCGCCTCTGGGCTTTCCAATATTGCATTAATGTCCGTTGTAACTTGATGTCGCATCTCAGTCCAGTAGTACGTCAGCAATTGAGTCGCAAGTGCACCGGAAGACTTTTTGCACAGCACTTCCAGACGGACGCCGTTCCATGAATACCGCATCGCAGACAGAAGAAGCGGAATTATCTGTATTAAATTTTTTGATCAAAACAGTTAAAACTTACAAAATTAGCGGGAAAGTGTAAACATCAAAACAAAAAAATATTCTTACTAATGCATAAGATAACCAGACACTTCTGGTATGCATTGCGCTATCAGCGGGCAACTCGATTCTTTTTCGGAAAACTTGTAGTTCAGTTTTCGCATCTTCGTCACGCAAAAGGTCATTAGTTGCACTGGAATAGTCTACAAGCAACAAAATCTCACACCCTTTCAAGCCTCTCATGGTTTCAACAAGAGTGTCACGGCATAAATGGTTGGGCACTATTATCAAGACATCCAAGTAATTGCGTGATGTAGCAAAAAGTTTGTTCGCCAGGTACTTGAACGTAAAAGAATTCAAGAGTGAAGTGAGGTCATGTGATACGGTGGGATCGTCGGAGTCAAAATCAGGGTAGTCATTAGTAAAGTCATCTTCATCTTCGGCTGCAATTTGTTGCTGATTTTGATCCTCCTCCTCACCGAATTCATCTTCAGATTCCTGATCATCATCCTCACTAGATTCATAAACATCTCCATCCTCCATATCCTCGTCGTCAGACTCCGAAGCATCTTCATCTGATTCTCTACCCTCCATTTCAACATCATCATGGCCATCTCCTTCCGGATCTGCGTGGACGTTTTTTTGATTATCAAAAATGTTACGATCTTGAAGGTGATCATAATGGTTGCTTTGCTGGTAACAGCTCAAGTGCATTGTCCGAGGAAAAGTTTGTTCGTCTGGATAATTCAAAACTGGACCAGAGGAAACGTGCACGACAATGTTGTACTTATAGTAGTCGCTCGCCGCGGTCAATGCCAAGTGACCTCCAGGAATACCCTCTTCCCCGATTTCTGCAACTTTTGAAGTAAAAACTCATAAAGCACATTGGGTTTATTGGGATTTTCAAAACGTTTAATGGAATAATGTACTGCGCTTACTTTCACGCGCAATCGCAACGGATTGAAGAACGTCTCTCAACGGAAGTTGGAGAAAGCAAATTCAGTGCAGAACGACTGTGTATTTTGTGGAAGAAAAGTGGCATCAAAAGAAATCTTTTTTTACATTTATTTGCACATACAGGAGAGCGACCAAATATATGTGAGTATTGTGGAAAGGAATATCCTGAGGGCCATAAGTATGACTTAGCCAGACACCTTATCAGAAAACATGGTCAAAAAGGGTAAGTTTACTTTTTGAAAGAAGATTTGTTTTCTGAGCATTTATTACTTGTTTATTTTGAAATGTTGTTGATGAAAGATTCATTATTTTATTAAAGGTTACGGGCTGCAAAAAAATTTAAGCTAAAAAATTTGACAGTCAGACCAAGAATCCTGAGATACTCGTGCAGCGTTTGCCTAGTACAAGGCAAAAACCCCGTGGATATGATACAACATGTTGTACTGGTGCATCGAGCAGATGCCGAAGTTGGAAAGAAAGGTGAAAACAAATACAAAAGTTGCTGTCTAATCACGGATCAATCATGCTTTTTTCTTATGTAGAAATTATTATCTTTAATGTTGTAGTATTACTTGATCAAAAAAAGAAAAAAAATTTCAAGAATAGTCCAAAACACGGTTGCTATGTCTGTGGAAAGAGACTGCGCGAAAGGATCATATCACGGATGCATGTGAGATGGTGTGAACTTAACCATGGACTTGTCTTGAGAGAAGATATCCCAGTGCCCAAGGCTAGTTATATTTATAAATCAAAAGGGGTACATATTTATTTTAATTTTTGATGTTTCAACTGAAATCTCCCATTTTTACAATCTGTAGGTAATGGAGGACTTGAAGAAACCAGAATTTCACCCAGGAAAATTAATCAAAAAAGCAAAGGAAATGTTTGCGGCTCGAGGAGAACGTCCAAATTTTGCAAATTGTCCATTTTGTTTTGATGATTTAAGTTTTTCTTCTCAATCTCATCGAATCAAGCACATTAAAAGGTGCAAGAGTAAAAAAAGTGTAAAAACGTAAACATACATATATTACACTAAAGAGGTCCACATTATCAATGTGGCGATATTAGTGAAGGGTCACCTCTTGTGTACTATTTTCAAAAAAATAATTTAAGCTTGTTTTGTGCTTTCTTATCACAATTTTAGTTTTATGTTCGGTTAAGTTAGGTTTTAAGTCAATATCAGAGTAAAGTTTGGTTAGGTTTTAAACCGATAATTGAGAATCAGGTTTGGTAATGTTAAGTTAGGTTTTATGTCTACTAATGAGAGGCTCTATGCAAAGTTTGTTTGTTAGGCTACACTAATATCGGTTAAGCTTTTTAGTAATTTTTTTGATTACTTCTCTAATTAAACCTTCTTTAATAATAATATCCAAATTGACAATCTTGACACTAAAAATCGAAATGCTTGTAATTAATTTTGAGTCACCGAACTTTAATTTGAACGTGTAACTTGTCGGTTAAATGAACTGCTGTAGTACATTTTTTTCATGCAATGAAGACAATGATTTAAACAGTAAATACGGTTCTTTAATAATTGGTATTTTAGTTTTTCGTTTACTTTTGTCAAACCAAATAATTTTAAAAACGTTTAGAAAAAATTCCATACTTTTTCATACAGATTCTTTTTTAATTTCAACAAATACACAATGCATATGCATAGTAGTCTGTTTGCATTATACTTTTGCAGTCAACGCTTAATACTTCACTCGGCTCGGATTAAAAAGAAATCAAAACATTAAATTATCTTTTACTGGAGACCAGCGTCTCTAGCCATGCTACTGAAAATGGAGTCTCTGTTTTCCAAAAGGTTGGTGGGTGAATCGAATTCTCGAATTTCCCCTTGGTCCAACACCATCACCCTGCAATGCAAAGATAAGATATATGCATTAGTTAGCCAAGATTGTCCAAGATTCCGATACACCACCATAAGTGTTATATTTATGTAATGGGGGGAGGGGTAAACCCACTTTTTACTTACTTATCAGAATCCATAATGGTATTTAGCCTGTGTGCAATAGTAATTACAGTAGAATCTTTAAACTCAGAACGAATCGTTTCCTGAATTAAATCATCAGTTCCCAAATCCACTGCTGCAGTCGCTTCGTCCAGCACCAAAATTTTTGTTTTTCGAAGTAGCGCACGTGCTAAACAGACTAATTGGCGTTGGCCAACACTGTAAATAAAGAAACACTTGTAATTCCATACTCGTGTTTAAGATGCAGAATATTATAAAACTTTACGCATACCTGAGATTTTCACCCCCTTCAGCCACTTCATGTTCCAACCCTGCAGGTAACGAGCTCACGTAAGGTTTCAAATGAGACAACTCCAAAGCCCTCCAAATCGTCTCATCAGTTTGCTGCTCAAAAGGGTCAAGATTGATCCTCAAACTCCCAGAAAACAAAGCAGGGTCTTGTGGAATAATCGTAATCCTCCCTCGAACATCATGCAACCCAAGTGGGGAAATATCCCGACCATCAATAGTTATGGAACCACCCGCAGCCTCCACAATTCTGAACAAAGCCAAAGTTAACGAACTCTTCCCAGCACCCGTCCTACCAACAATCCCAACCTTTTCACCAGGTTGAATAACACATGTCACGTTTTTCAGAACCAAGTCAAGTCCTTCCCTGTAGCGTGTTTGGTAGTGATCGAATGCCACTTCTCCCTTTTCTGGCCAAGTTTCCGGTGGTTTCAGTTCGTCCTTTTGCCAGTCTGCTTCTTGGACCACTTCGGAGTATTCTTTGACACGTTCTACGGCTACGATATTAGTTTCCACGTCAGACGTGTTTCGTACCAGCATGTTGAGAACGACCGTGATTTGGAGTGAGTATGATATAGAGAGACCCTAAGTACCAATATTAAAAGTTCAATTTCAATTCATTATAATGCGGTTAGTTAGAAATAAACGCCTACTTACCACAACACCAGCATCCAACGAGTCTCGTGACAACACTGCAAATAAAGCCGCAAAGAAGATGATCACATTTCCAACAGTTTCTAAACGTATTTGAAGCCATCTAAACACAAAAGTAACATGAACTATTTACAAAAGCTTCATACAAAAAAATCGAAAACAATCTTGATAGAATGCATACCGATTAGATATAATAGACGGATAATACGACACTTGATTCAAATCAACTTTAGCTTCAGAGTCCAAAATAAACCGTTCCTGTTCAGAGTACGCACGAATGGTCGTTGATCCGGTTAAAGTTTCCTCAAAATGGGAGTAAATTGGAGAACGAGTTACAGACTCAAGCCTTTTCAGCTGTCTGGATGAAGCCACGTAAAATCGCTGCATATTTGAAAAACACATATATAACTTTACCTGGTTAAAAAACATTTTATATTCATATTCAAAATGATTTACCTGGACAAAGTAATACAGCACCATTATAGGAACGACCACAGCTATAAATATGGGTGTACTGTAGCTAACTACAAATAGAGTCGCAGCCACTCCATAAAACGTATTCAACCACAGCCGGAAATTGAACGGTAGAGTTGTGTCTATAAAATTCCAATAAACAAACGTGAAATCAGAAAACTGATTAAAACATAATTAAATACACACATAAACCTTAATCACTCTAATGATAATCACTCACCACAAATATCCACATCTTTAGCAAACCGATTAACAATCCTCCCCGACGGCGTCACATCAAAAAAGCTTAAGGGAGCACGCAAAATCCTCTGTAACATTCTAAAATGCAAAGTCCCAGCACTCTTGAGTGTCCCTATTGCCATAATAAACGACCCAAAAAGACCAGACACAGCTTGCGCCAATCCAAGACCCCCATACACCCCAAAAAACTGCCCAGTACTTGCATTCTCCCCATTATCCAACTTGCTCGTCCACGATGACAAGAAAATGTTGGAACCAACTGAGAACCCTTGATATATACCATACGTTGCAACAACTCCCAAAAAGTACACCCAACCACCCGACCGGAAGTAGTCTAGATAAACTGTCAATTTGACACTCTTCGTTTCACTCTTTTCTGTTTCAATCAATTTGCTGCCTTCGATTATACTCCCACGTCCACTCAAAAACGACTCTGCAAAGCTGTCTCTTCTATCCAACTCGGAAATGGTTCTCTGTAACGAAGGCTTTTTCCTCTGTGACCCAGCTCCTTGAGAAGTCCTACGCCTTTCCCTAAACTTTTCTAGATCCCCAACCACCCCCTGAAGATCTTCAATAAGTGAACCGTCTTCAAGCTCATCAATGTCGTCATCAGCCGTTTCCAAGTGCTGCCGAAGGAAATCAGCAAAAGCACCCCGTTTCCTCAGTAGTTCCCTGTATGTTCCCCGCTCACTGATTTCCCCATCCTTCAAAACCACAATGTCATCAACGTGAGGTAGATACTGTATCCCGTGAGTGACCAGCACCCTCGTCTTCTTCTTCAAGAGACCCTTTGGCCCAAGCACCTTTTCAAAAATGTGTTTCCCCACGTGGCTGTCAACAGCAGACAACGGATCATCAAACAAGTACACATCAGCGTTGTTGTACGTTGCCCGAGCTAACGATACTCTCTGTTTTTGTCCACCAGACAAGTTAATTCCCTTTTCTCCAATTTCTGTTTTGTCGCCGGCGGGTAAAATGTCAAAATCTGTTTTAAGAGCACACGCTTCCACAACTCCATCATACTTTGACCGGTCGTATGACTTTCCAAACAGGATGTTATTTTTTAACGTAGCGTTTTGGATCCAAGCTTGCTGGGCTACGTAAGCTATCGAACCTTTTGTGTTTACTCGACCAGTGGTCTTGACGAGTTCGCCAAGTATGGCTGATAGTAATGTTGATTTTCCTATAATTTTAATGATTTAATTTTCAAAAAAGTTCAAAGGAAAAATTCGTGCGAGTAGATCAGCAAATTCAAGTCAAATCAAATGTACCTGATCCCACACTCCCAACAACCGCAACAAGAGAACCCGGTTTGATGTTCAGGTTAATGTCACGGAGAACCACCGTTTCTGGCTCCCAAGCAAATGTGCCGTTTTCAATTATAACGGGATCAACTATTTCACACAATATAAACAGTTATATTCCGGAAGCAAGTATTTCTACCAAAAGATGTAAATGTATATTTGGCAAGTGTACCTTCACTTTCATCATGAGTCACAGCGTCCAGGTCTATTTCTTCAGCGTTCATATACTTATCCAATCTCTTGATACTCACAATTGCTTGAACAAGGAAAACGATGATAATTGGCTGTATGAGCAAACCAATAAAAAAATATCAATTACAAGTAGTGCGTTCCAGTTACAACATCAAGTATAAGCACATGAGCCATGAGCCTAAAATAACTCACCAAAAATGTCAACGGTAAACTCATGATATTGAACAAACTCAAGCTGACAAAAGCCACTTGACTGTCGAGTACATTATCAGAATCCGAAAGTATGTATGTTCCAAATGTGACCAACGAGACCTATAACAAATTACACTGAACATGAAACAATTCAACAAATATAATCTTCACATAGTCATGTAGCTTACCAAAAACGGTGCAAACGTCCACAACAACGACGTGGCCGCATTCAAATAAGCAGCCTTCCTCAAAATCTCAATCTCCTCCTTCCTAATCTTCATTATCTGATTCTCAAAACTAGGCTCCCAAGCATATAATTTAAGAACCTTAATCCCTGCTAAAATCTCCCCCATCAACTTCACCCTCAAGTCCTTCTTCTTCATCTGTTGTATCTGAAGCTGTCTTGATTTAGTCGCAATCATGGCATTCGCAGGTACAAGAAGAACCATAACAGCCAACCCTGCCAAAGCAGAAGGTCCCAAAATCCCCCAGAGGAAGTACAACGCTACAGCTATTTGAAATGGAGCTGACCACAGCATGTTGATAAACGGAAGTAGATCCATGATTTTTTGTACGTCTACACTCATCAGGTTGACAATTTCTCCTGTAGAGCTTTCCCGTTTTGCTGCGTTGGATAAGAGTAACGATTTCCTGTAAATTGCGCTGATTAGCGCTGTTCTAACTTTCATCCCTGTGAGGTACATGCGGTGGGAGTACTGGACAGTGACCATTGTTGCGAAGAAAGCGCTGACGAATAGTAAAACTGCGTAGGCGAAGCCTTTCCATGTTTCTTGGTTGCTACTTGTGTACTCAATTAGTAAACTAGAATTAGCAAAGGGATGTAGTTTCAGTTAGAAAATTCGATGAAGAAAAATTGTATTTCAACTTTCAAATAAAGAAATCATACTCTAAAATCTGAGGACTGACAAAAGCCAGTGAATCCGGAATCAGTTTGATTATAGAACCGAAAATGAACGTATCACCAAATGCCTTGAACAAAACAGGTAGTACACTGGTAAATTCTTGCACATCCTTCTTTTTAGTTTTTTGAGGTTGGGATAGTTCATCTTTAACGGTTGCTTTACCATTTTTGGTTTCATCTTGTGATTTTCTATAAAAAGGAAAATTTCACAATACTATTTATTTGGGGCATCATGAGACTCACCTTTAATGTAGCACACTTACTTCACATGACTCAATTTTGCTTTATCCAGCCCCTTTTTCCAATACTTATCGAAAACAGGCACCACGTTCCTTGACTTATCATCTGGGTTAAGGTCCCACAGGTCCTTGTGTTCTAAAGGCTTTCTATATCCCCTCCAAACTAGCCCAGTAAACCATCCAAAAGACGTTCTGGACAAGTATGATGAATAGATTTCTGGGCAGAGTTTCTATTTATTTCAAAATTGTGTCATTTCGTTGCAAAAGTATTGTGATATATTTGTATTTCACAATTTAATTACAGATTACTATCATTTTAATGCATACCTCTGAACCATCAACATTCTTCGGCTGAAAATCAGCCCAACAATTAATGAACACCATCGCCACAACCAAAGGCAAGTAAATGATCTCAACCACATTCTCAAGCTGGTCCAAAGGTAAATCAGCACGATTTCTAATCACAGTTTGAAAACGAACAATCTGAGAAACTGTGATGAGTATCCAGAAAAGGAACTGAACACCCGAGCTCAGTACTCCTTTTCGGAGGGAGTAGACAAGGAGTGTCAAGTAGCAAATCTGGAAAAATTAAGAATCGGGGTAAATTGAGACATGTCTTTAATAGTTCCGTTTTCATTCGTCTGTACTCACATAAGTAGCAATTCTAAGCCCAGGCGCCACCCATTCCACAGCATAAACGTCTTTATCATCATCTTTCCAAAACGCCTGTTGCAAAATAACTATTAAATCTAAAATTACGGTGAGTATCGTGAGTATTATTTTCGAAATGTTAATAGGACTCCAAGGAACTGGTTGGAATTTGCTAATATAGCTGTAGTAAATATCCATGAATGAGAATAGCCAGAGAAAGCCGCATGGCACCCAAACAAGGACAGTTTTCTCGAAACATGGTGTCAAGTCTGGTGAAGTTGTGTTCCAGGTTAACTGGGAATCCTGTTTTTAAAATTAAAATCCTACAGGGTTACATGAAAACTGAAAATGAGATGCAAGACAAAATGAGATATCTACCCAGAATGGTGATCCACAAAAATCGTCCATTTTAAAATTTGAGCTGGGTAGGTTCGGCTTCACCTCATTTTCATTACACGGACGCTGTCTGTGAACTGTTCAGTAAAAGCGAATTCGGTAGTAAATACACCGGTTTTTATTGATATTATGGAATATATGGTCATCATTTTCTTTCGTTGTCACATGCTGTGAAGTCACAGTCAGTCACGAGCAGTAGAGTCATAAGCTATGATGCATAATCTACCGAAATAAGTGCAGTTATCTTTGTTTAAAGTTAAAGCTGCAGTGACGATGATGAAGATGAGTGCGCTCGTGACTGTTGTGTAAACTGATTTTATGAAAATGACTGGAGTTCGTTTTATATAGTTTAGTTTGTTTTGATGTTAGTCATTCTGGAGGCGTTTCGAGGTGCTTGTTTCCGCTGGGCGATTTTCATTTTTTGTTTCATATTACCCCAGCCAATTGTACTTACTTTAACCTTTGGCACATTTATTATTTCGGTGTTCTGCAGTATAGGCTTGAGTGATTTTTTAAAGGCACAAAATTGTAATTACAAGTACATAATTCATATTCGTATCTTTGTAGGAATTCCAATTAACAAATTACAAAAAGTTACATGTAGTTATGTGTGTATGACCTTCACATGTAAAGTGGTTTTGTCACCTACATTTTTATGCTTATGCAACTCAAGTCAATTACTGGGTTTGAAAAATGTATTTTTAAACAATTCATGCATGACAAAACTGATTGCAAAGTGATGTGTCTGGAAAGAGTTTTTGTAGAAAATAAAATTTACACTACTTACTACCGTATGACTTTGTATTACCGCATATATCTTTGTTATCATGATGTAATTTTCATAAGTCTATTGAATAACAACACAATTTCAAAACAAGGCAGCAGCATATCACTTGTTCTGTCGTAAATTCATAAACTCAATTTATTTTAGTGGCACAAAAATATACGATAATGTCAAATGTGATGCATGTACATTTTGCTTGCAAATTAGATTAAAAAACAAAGTCAATTAGATTAGATTCATGGCCATAGTTCCTGTACAGATTAAAAATGCTCAATGCCCAAGTCCCTCCAAAACTGTACACTTTCCGTAAAAGGTTCCGCAATAACCGTTGGCTTGTCCTTGTTATCAAGCAGCATGTATTGCATTTTCTGCCCAATGTCCACCGCAGTTACATTAACTGCTGGCCAATCCACTCCTCGATACGAAAACGACGATAACTCAACCTCCTCACAAGTAGTAAAGTTAACAATCATTTGAACATAAGACTCTGAAAACTCAATATCCCACATTGTATACATACTTGACTCCCCGTCCACATTCCAAGCAATCGGAATATCATCCCCATGCGATATCCCATAATAGTCCCTCGCACTGTCTTTCCCCAGTAAAAACTCGTTGACCATGTCAATCGCAAATACCAAATGAATCCTTAGCCTTGCCGGCATCCAGTCATTAAGAGGCACTGCACGATAAGGACTATACATGGATGGCACGGCATGAGGTCGATAATTGTTATAAAACAAGAAGGTTGGAGCTCCAGAACGAGCGTGGGTAAGCGTTGCCAGCTGAACTTGCTCGTACATTGCAGCGTGTGATCCCATTTTTGCCATTATCCTCTTAAATGTCAACGGATCTTTGGTGAACGACAAGTTACCAAAATAATATTGTCGAATTTTGTCTCCAATTTCGCTAGGTATATTGTCAAAACCAAGATAATTCCCTATTAGCTGACTAAAATTTGCATTGTACTCTGCTTCCATGTCTGGTATAGCGTCGAAGCGTGCCACTCTGAAAGCTCCTTCCCCGCTGTTTACTCCAGAAAGGAAAGGAACTTTTGTGAAATTCATGGACTTGAGCAAACTTCTCGGATGAGAACTTATAAAAGTGTCATGCGTTTGAAATTTCTCGATTGATATGGCTTGCAGGTCCTTTTCCACTCTTGGATCCACCATGGCAAGTTGGTGTTTCACCATGTCACTGGCATCATAATTTTGTAGACATTTTAGTAGCTTTTGGTTATCGTCCGTTGGGCATTCAAGTTTTTGTACAAATTTTTGGGAGATTTCGTTTGCTTTTGGGGAGAAGGCCCAAGGACAGAATGATGTTCCTAGTAGTATAATGTATAATAATTAGTTATAAAGCTGCTCATTGTCTTTTGGTAATTATTGTATAAAAATTACCTGATTGTGTAATAGCCCTGTGAAATAATCCTTTTGATTGTGAGGATAACACGTGAAGCGACACACTAGCGGCTCCGGCGCTCTGGCCAAATATTGAAACACGATTAGGGTCACCCCCAAATTTTTCAACGTTCTTCTGAACCCACTTTAAGGCCAGCAGTTGGTCCTTCAATCCCATGTTACCAACGGGCAAACTCCCATTTCCATGTTCAGTTTCCAAATTAAGAAACCTGACCAGTAAATTCATTTGTATGATACATCGTAGATAATTAAAAATAGTAAAATTACATAGTAAAATTAAAAATCTGACCCGAAAGGTCCCAGTCGGTAGTTGGCCATAATTAGTACCACGTTGTTATCCATAAAAAAAGTAGGGTGATGATAAGCTGCCCCACCCGACATGAACCCACCTCCATGAATATAAATTAGCACAGGTCTGAGCTCACCAGTCGAATTGATTGGAGGACTGAACACATTCAGGTAAAGACAATCTTCCGACCCCAGCACAGTATGAAATATCATGGCATCGAACTGTAAACAATGTGGTGAGAATTTCCCAGCTTTCAACACACCTTTCCAAGGTTTATTGGGTACGGGTGAGGTGAACCTAAATTTTCCAAGTGGTGGTCTTGCAAATGGGATCCCACGAAACGACCAGTACTCTGTCCCATTCCTAGAGTACTGCACGATCCCCTGGAGTTGACCATCTTCAAGTGTAATTATTGGAGTGGACTTTGGGGGACACTTGGAGTAGTAAATTAAACCAGCTACTATAATTAATCCTAGAGATGTGATAGGACAGCGATAACTTTGAAAACACGACTTTTTGTGTTTGTACGCAGATTTACCACCCATCTTGAAACAACGTCACAATTTGCAGTTTACAACCGAGTAACACGAGACCTGACCTCCAATTGTTCATCGGTTGAATAGGCTTTAGAGAGAAACTAACAAAAATGATCTGTGTCTTACATTAAAATGAACAAGTACGATTTGCCAATATTTCCCTGTTGTAATGTAATTTGTATGGAATAAATCAGCGATTCCATCTTTTTAATGATATTTGTTTGGCGCATGTCATCCAAAATTTTGTTTAATTTTTTGGGTAAAAACAGAATAATCAGAGGAAAATTCCGATATGGTTAAGTTAATCTTAATGGTTATTGCTAGCAATTTTTTGTATTGCGATTTATACAACCCGGTTAAGTAAACTGAAGTAATTCAGTCCAAGAAGCACAAAAGTATAAATATTTTTATCATTTTAAAACCAAACTAGACAGACACCACCTAAAAAACTACAAAATTTGGATTTCCTCATGCATGCATGTAAATTGGTCACGATATTTTTTTTTAATTGCATGGGAATATTTTACTTGCATGATGTCTACCAATTTGATTATGATCTCAATTTCAAAAACTCTCACAATAAAACTCGGGGAACTGATTTTAGTGAAAAAATAATATGACTTGGTTATTTTATTTCTTCTCCTATGTAAAAATATCTGGCACATTATAATGCTTATAGTATTATTATACACATAGTTAAAAATCACGTATACTTTCGTATTCCTATATCCTCCCAGAAGCGTAATCTATCCGAGTAGGGTTCAGGAATAACTTGTCCATGTCCAGTCTTATTTAAAAGCATATAAGGAAATGGCTGGTTAGCTTGGTTTGCAGCGTTTATCGTCGGCCAAGGAACTCCACGAAATGAAATATCATCCCTGGAAAATAAAATGTCCCGAATTTACCAAAAAAAAACTTGCAAACACTTTTTTAGCGTTAAAAAATGTATTCTTACTTTCCCCTCGCAAAATCCACAATAACTTTAATAAACCCCTGCGAAAACTCCACATCCTCGTTAGAATGAACAAACCCAAGTAATCCTAGAATCGGATTCATATCCCACAAAATAAACATGTCCTCCGCGTGAATAGCCCCATATCTATGTCCCCCCAACCTTCCAAACACATGCTCATTAACCCAGTCAACTACTATGCTCCACCCAATCTTAATCTCCGCAAGTAACCAGTCCTCAGGATCCACAGCTTTGTACAA
>JAQFXM010005062.1:0-15728 GCA_034693345.1 Entomobrya multifasciata
ATATCGAAAGATTGTTGAAGTCGCTTCCAAACTGGATGAAACTGCAAAAGGCAAAAGAAAAGAAACTTACAGAGAGTATGGATGAAAGTCCAGAAGATGTCAGAACACAGAATCTAAGAGAATCAGATCTTCTTACTGGAATATTCAATGGAAAAACTGTTATGAAGCATGAAATTCTTTCGGACGTGAAACAGTTGGAACAATTAGCACATCTCCAGGAAAGCCTTGTAAGACTCATATGCATTTTATCCTACTTTTAAATTAAATTCCAAATCAAAATCATTCTTAATTGACACCGCAAAATACTTCTTTTTACAAATTGCAGGAATGGTTTGCTGATGTCGTAAAAGAAGTCGGTAATTTGTTCTATTCAAATCCTGACTTTGAAGTTGAAATTAGAGAATTAGCCAAAAAGGTGATGAAGCAAGCAGGGCTCTTCCAAGAACTGGCAGATATTTGTTTACTTGTATTACATTTGGAAATACGGGTGCACTGCTTTTTTTACTTACTACCTATGGCTCAGAAGGGCGAATTTTCTCCGAATGTGGATAGCCAAAACCCAGATATTGAAGTGGTTCAGTTGAATAAAGACCTTTCCAATATTGAGTATATTTTAAGTACATCCCTGCAAGCCATCAAAATAAGAGTGAGTAATGTTACATAGTAGGAATTAAGCATATCTGCAATGCTAGAATAAGAGATTTAATTTAATTTTCGGTGGTTTGCTACATTTACAGTATATCTTCCAAGGTTTGGGTCAACTCATATCAACAATCCTAATTGGAGGTGCAGAGCATATCCAACGAATTAATGACAACGGTGTCAAGAAAATGTGCCGTAATATTTATGCAATTCAAAGAACTCTTTGTGAAATAACAAATCAACCCGAGCATGCCATGGATCATGCCAGACAATATTACGAGCTCTTTACATTAACTCCAGAGGTAAGCTCATCGATCGTATTACTTAATTGAGCGCAACGAAATTCATAGAATGGATTCCAATCTTATTCCAATATTCCGTTTCATTTATTTCAGGAACTTGTTGATGCCATTCTTGAAAAGGGTCCCCAGTTTAAAGAACTGGAATATATGAATGCTTTGAAATTGTTATTCAAAAGTAAACCTGGCTACAAGTCCCAATCTCTGGATGAACATTTGAATCGGCTCTCAAACATTTTGGGCGATGTAGGGGTGGTTGTATAGAAAATGAATCTACAAGTTTGAAGTGTGAAGTGTCAGTGAATTGTCTATGAATTTTTTGATATCATGGGCGGCAATGCAGGCTTTACTGTTTACGATCAAAATCATACTCCAACAAGTTACCAAAAATAAATTAGTGTAAGCCACGTGATGTTTAAATGATTGTAGTGGGTTGCCTGAGAATATTCGCATTCATTTTCCTGCTATAAGTTGAGCTATCAGCGAAGTCAAAGTCAATACTTTGAATGACAACGGAAAGAGAGGAATTTTATTGTAATTCTTCTCTTAATGTAGTTGGATCATTGGATCAATTTTTCAAAAGATTTGGAAACTTATGCTGCAAAATGGTTCTACGGTTTAGTATACTAACTTTAGCATGAGTCTTTCTTGTGTTCGTTTCACTATCAAATTGCAGCTAGACGCTGTCGGTACCTTGAAGCATTTAAAACTGCTACTTATTGGACTTCGTTGTTTAAAGTTGACTTCAATTCTCTTTTTCGTATTTTATGAAAGTATTTATTTTAATTACGTATCAATTATAATATGTATTGTTTGTTTCGCGTCTTGCAAAACTGAAAAATAATAAAAAAGCTTTAATGCGATTCAATCATTCTAATACATTGTAACGCTCGAAAATTCGTTTTTACAGAATACTGATAAGTTTATTTATCTATTCATCGTAGTTATTGTCGTACATTTTTTCGCAGTGGACTTTAAATTTGAAGTCTAACAGGAGGAATAATATGCCTCTTCTTTTACAAGTATTAAAATACAATAACATTAAAAATTTATATACATTTTCTTACAAGTAATAATACATAGTTTGTAATCGTTTTTATATATATAGTAATATATTGCTATTATGTACAGTCAGTAAAAATACGTTACATGAACTAAAGGAAGTTTTCACACAAGAAAAATTTGGAATATATAACTGATACTAATACATTATTGCCATTAAGTTAGTATAAACCGTTGCACCTTTAAATCATTACCACTCCATTCATTCAAACCAGAAATTATGTTAGCTGAAATGAATGTCCATAAAAAATTCATTAATTAAAATAAAATATAGGTGGTAGATCGCATTTCTGATTTTAAACAGATCAAAAAAATACAGACACATGTAGTTATGTGAAGTCTTAAAAAGGCTGTCCAAATGAAACATTTAAAAATTGGACAGTAAATTAAAAAGTAAACAGTATTACATATAACTAATTTGTATTTAAGTTATTATTCTTTATCATTGCAATTTTTTTATTACTAACTAAAAATCATTAAAAATAAACTTAGGACAATACGTGAAATATCACAATGCAGGTAATAAAACTTGTACAGTTGGTTTTTTGTGACACGCCACAAACAATCAAAAATATCGTTGATTACAATTACAAATTTCATCACATTAAAATTTTTAATATGCATTTAAAATATTGGGTGCGCTCAACGCTTTTGATATGTCAGTTTCATGATTACATAGCGCGGATGTGTCGTCATTTTAAATAAAATAAAATATTAAAAATATAATAGTTTGATTGATTTACATCTTAAAAGTATAATAGGTATGTATGTATGTTATAATGAGAAGCTTTTAAAATGAACTGAGTTTTGATAATGCACCTAAACTCTAGCATGTTATCTTTACTTAAAAATTAACCAAAAAACAAGCTTACATAGTGGCAAAAATTAAAACCTGATGGGCAACAATGGCATCTCATGTTACATTTTAAGAACTTTCAAATCACAGAGCTTTGAAAGACGCGGACCAATTTTTGCTGTTTTTTTTAAATATCAGCCCAAAATTAGTATCGTGTGTACGTACTTGAGAACTAAACAGTTTATTCCAAGAAGATAAGAATTGTTCAAGACAAATCCATAGTTGGTTTTTTTGGCAGATGAAAACTGACCTTCATTGACTTGATTTTTTAAAACGGTCATGAATTTCAATTAAAAGTCAATCATTCACAAAGAAAAAAATCTTTTTAAAACATGTAAATACACGTACACTACACTGAAAGATACAAGTACCAGTGAAAACAATAAAATGGTTTAAAATTAGTTAAAATTACATTTGTAATATCCTCAGGAGATAATTTTTGCAGAAATCTTTTCTGATACTCTGGTCACTATAAACCTTGTGCAAATGGAAAGGATGTAGATATTGTGACTTTGATGGTAGCGACAAAGTCGTCTCTTCGTTATTACTATTTGTATGACTATCGCCACCAGCACCAGCGGTGGTGGGCATGGATTGAGATAAGGGATTAAGTGAAGCGCTACGTCCTAGCTTAATCCAATCTGATTCGGGGGCCAGCCCACGGAATAGAAGAGGAAGAGCCAGTTCATCCATCACTCCATGATGCAAAAGCACATTTGCAACGGAATAGAAAGGCTTCGTGGTGGAGGATGGCAAATAGTACATTGGAATTGTGTCGTGATAAAGGTGAATGTCTGTGCCAAGATTTTGGAGAAGTTCATTTACGTAAGATCGGAGAATAAAGCAAAGTTCGGATTGGTGACCATCGTCTTGCATTGTACAGCGGATGTGTCTGAACTCTCTTGGAGAAATACGATGTGATTTCAAATCTTCCTTTTCTTTTCCTAAAAATTACAGAATTACGTTCATTAATACATTTGTAATGAAAGCATAAACTAAACCTCAAAAAAGTTGTCATCATCTTTCTATTCTATGTAAAGTTGTATCAGCTTACCCCCATGTCCGCTATCGTGGATATGCACAGAACTGTCATTGATAGCCTGATAGTCTTGAACCACTCCGACTAAATTGGTGTAAACCTTCTTCAGTCCATCTAGCAAGATTTCCATTTCTCGTTTTAGTTCGTTATCACTATCATTAACAATTACTTCCTCTGAACCTCCTCCTCCGAAACTGGCTGCCGGTGGAATTGCGGTAGTGGAAGGTGTGGTGGTGGAGACAAATACAACCTCTTGTTCTGGAGACTTTTCTGTTACAATGGGGAGATATGAGTCTACAGGCTGCTTATTATTACTAACTGCTTCAGCCGGCTTTTCATCTTTCGTTGAATCACTTTTCGAGTCTGATTGTGTGTTTGGACTTTCCAAGTTTGTAGGCTCTGATTCAGTAGTTTGATTAACAGCTTGACTGACATTGTAAACATCTTTTTCTAGACCAGCTCCCAATTTCTCCTCAGGTTTATGATAGGTTGGTGGTGTGGGAGGCTCTACATGCTCAACATGGTACAAAGGTACACCAACAGAGCTCTCTGGAGCAGGAGTTGTGGATACAACTATCTCGGAGTTTGAATCGGTGGTATTGATATTGAAATTTGCAGAGCTCACGGGATCAGTAGAATTTTCGCTTATTGTAGGTTCAGAAGTGGGATTGACCATAATAGCTGCGTCGTCAGCGTCGTCACTTGAAGTGGGAGTGGAGGAGGCAGAGGCATTGTCTGCACTATCAGCTTTCATGAGATCAGCAACGTCGGATGATGTTGTATCATCATCGTCATCACCAACCTCAACATCATCAGTGGTTTCATCTATTCCTGAAAATGTTTCATTGCTTGATTCCGTTCCTTCTTCTAACTCAACTAAAGGCATGTTTGAAAATCCTGCAGTTTTTGCACCATTCCATGTATCAGACACGCTCAGGTCCCAGTTATGATTATCTGACTTGGCTTCACGAGCACCAGCTTGTGCTGATTCCGCCTTAATTTCAGAGTTGGAAGCTCCACTGTCAGTTAAGTTCTCTCGTGGCAGTTCACCAATCCGGTTAACATTTCCACTTACAGGTACATATGACGTTTCTAATGTTTCCAATTTTTCAGCCGAATTATTTTCATCTGTCAATGATTCCGCCTTTGGAGCATCGTTTGAATCACTTAGAGCAGGTTTCTCGAGAGCTTTGCCATTTTCAGAATCTCCAACAGTCGCAACAGGTTCCACAGCATCAACGTCACGTCGCCTTCTCTTGATTGTCGTTGGTTCCAAAATGTAAGAATCTTGACCCACAAGGAAATAAGTCAACATTTTCCAAGTGTTTGCAAGTCCATCCAACAATCTTGGTAACTTTTGCCCACGAGGATCCAATTTCGGCCATGAGTCCTTTGTTACTGGCACATGACGATTTTCATGATCAGATGAGCTCACCCAAATCTTAGTTTTGTCAAGACCTTCAATATTCCAAGTTTTGATCAGCGTTTCATCAGTAATTACTACATATCCTTTTACTTCATAATTCATTTCCATTGCACCAAGTACGCATTCATATGTAGCTCTAGTATAAGTTGGAAGGAAGCTGAAAGAACGATGTTCCACAGACTGGTATTTTCTCAGAAACAATTCAACCGACTCATGTGGATTTCCACAGTACAGCATATTGGGGAAAGATGATCTATATAAAACTTCCAAAGTAGGGATTAGATCGTAATGGTGGTTGGTGAACGCAATAATAAGCAAAACATCGGAATGGATAGTGGCAGGTTGGTATGGTATAAGAGGACCAAAACCAGGGCACATAGTCTCCGTCATAGCTTTCAAGATTGGGAAACCATCAACAGAGGCTTCATGATGTTTTGCAAGTGCTTCGTGCAAGTGTTTAGCCGATCTGGAAGCACTTAAAAAGGCAGCTCTTGGATCAGAGAGGTAAAGGGATTTATCAACAACAGGGAAACCTCTTCTCCTGAAAGCGCCACTCTGGTCAGGTATAATGTCATGTTGATAATAATCTATCCGTGATCTGCTATCTACAGGCTGTGCTGTGGCTATTTCTGCATGATGATTAGAATCTTGTTTATATCTTCTATAGTAAGATTCATATGGGCTCAGGGTTCTGCTATCCTCTGCTCTTGAAATATAACTGGACTCTTCGTGATGATGTGGGTCTGGATGTACGGTACTTGTACTCAGGTCAGCCACTTGGGGAATATGAGTAGACCAATCAATAGGAGCATAAGTGGAATTTTCATCCGGAGGCAATAACCCAGCTACCTCGTCGTGACTAGTGGAGGAATTTTCAATTACTGTGGGCCTCTCAGTTTCCCTTTTATCTCGTTGACTTGCTGAGTCATCCTCTCTGGTAAAACGGGTTACGAGCTCTTTGAACGTATCATTTCGCTTTCCAATAAATTCTTCACTCTGCATCTCTTGGGTTGGTTCCAAAGAGGGGTAAAATGAGACTCCGTGAAGGCCATCAGCACCAAGACATGGATTAGTGTGGGAGCGTCTTCGTGGAAGCATTGGTGGTTCCATGTAATGAATATTCTTTAGATCGACAATCCAAGCTTCTATGAGTGATAGATCATTTCTCTTGAGATATACTGATTTTGACAACTCTTTTGACATCAAAAGCAAGCATCTGAATGTGGAGCGAGAGCGACAATGCCAACGTTTCAGCAGTTTAGATGATCCACCAGTGCGGTTATTATTGCCTGTTAAATGAGAAATGCCATTGCTGACAAAGCTCGTTGATCCAGTTGAGTTTACAGCACTTGGGGTGGGATCGGGCTCGTAGTCACCTCCAGCAAAGTAATCTTGGTTCCTGTAAATTGACATAAAAAATGGTTACTTGGAATTAATAACATTGATATTGTACGTGGAAGTTGCTGGAAGATGCACGTGATTTTTTTGCGAGGTACATTTTACTGAGCAAAATAATTGCATAAGAATAAGCTGAGCTGAATGAATTGTGTGCAAAAAATGAGCATAAGATGCTGACAATGACAACTGAGAAAGCAATAAATATGCTTCGGGGTTTTCCGTAAAATTTCACAGGGAAAATTTATCATTTTCTACTGTTGTATGGCATCAAAATGGCATGAAATCCCTTGTGGCCATTTTTCATACATAAACATTAAAAAGTGAATATTGCGCATTAAAAAGTATATTACCATCCTAAAAACAATTATTCACAACAAATGTCCACCTATTATAAACATGGCAAGCGTACATTCACATGAAATAAAAAATACATGGTTTACTTCCAAAGTTGAATCACCGATTTTTTATTGCAAAAGTTAAAGCAAAATTCGTTTTGTGTCCAAAGTCTCCATTAAATTGCAAACTTTATACAATGTACATAGTTGCAAATTTTAAGCCCTGACAATGAAAACTGCTAATGTCATTGCTGACGAGACAATGAACAATAACCAAACACGTTCTTCCTGGCTGTTTGCAATAAGAAGCAGAAAAATTACTTTGCAATAAATATTTACTCAAGTTTGTTAATGTTTGCGATCTGCTTAATATATAACTTTATAACCCATTGTAGCAGATAAATTGTAACAAATCTTAATATTACTTGAATTGAATTTCTTAAATATCCACGAATGGAAACAAAACAGAACATGTACTTTGCTATCGAGTACAGTACATGGTTTGGATTGTTGAAAGATTTTTTTTACTTGAACAAGTTATTGTTTATTATCACTCTTAGTTTTTTATGAAAATTCTATACATAATGTACATGCACGCGATACGACAGAATTGCGTCATTCAAAGACTTGACATCTTTAAAGAAATTTATATCGCAATAGAAAACTGTTGTGATGAATTCAATGGAAATTGGATACATGTATGCTGTGAAACCGGAAAGAGTCTTCCTTCTCAAAATCCTAACAATAAGAGGTGACACTTACCAGTGAATTGAATAAAACTGTTCAAAGTTCAAACAATATGTAATTTATGTTGAATACCTGGTTATTATTTGGCGAAATAACTATAATGCATATTCTACTTTTTACTACAAACGAAAGTAAAAGTTGAAAACATGAAAACTAACTTATTCATTTTTTTAAATTTTAAACAATCTGGATTCCGCAAAAGCAACACAATCATAAATCTTTTTTAGTCATGCTACACATAAATATTTTTACTGTAAGTGAAATTTCAAATTAATAGCTGATGAAATATAATTCATGATTGTGTTCATAACTCTTCTAGCTAAGCATATAAGCGTAATGTTTATTTTAGAAAAAAATACTACCACATTTAATGTGTCTATTATTCCATGTCATATTTTTAAAAATATCGTTCAGATCATTTTTTCTACGACATGGTATTTAAAATAATTCTAACATTACTATAAAATATCTTTTTTGCGACTTGGTTTCATTATTCCCAATTCCCTTTCTATATTCCATTTGAAAAATTAATTTTGCATTTATATCCTGAACAATGAACAGAGAACGAACTGATTTTGAATGGAAATTTTGGTGTAGTTTTTCATGATTCTAAAACAATCAGTGAAATTCTCATAAAAGATCTTAGTTTACGACCTCACTTATTGTAGAATCTACAGCAATAACTCTCAAATTACACACTAAAATATTAAAAAACCTAACCTATGCAATGGAGCATATATTTCAAGGTTTTCCAGCGCGAGTTATGCCCTATCAAAATTAATTGAAGAGAATTCTATGCCTAAAAGGATGAAATTGCCTTTGTTCATTTTCGTTAATAGCGTGTTCTCCTACGTTGTTGCATCAGCCCATGATCCATGATGATCGTGTTTGAATAAAATCATTCAGCACAAACATTTCGTGATGTGGTCTATGTAATCATTTTAAAAATCCAAATGGATGATGTAACGGATGTGGGAATATTGTGCTTGATTCTGGCTGGCTAAAAATTAAAAGCCAAGTTTAATGGCCCATATTACCTATCCATATTACATGCAGCGAATATTATGTGAATGAATGGTATAATACTTGTACCACTCAAATTCATTTTTTGCTGGAATGTTGCAAAAGTCGAATTTCTAAGGGATCCTAATCTGAGTTAACATTATTCATAGAGCTGCAATTACCAAAATGCTCCTCCTGACCCCTTGTACCCAACCAACTTATTATTCTTAAGCATTATGTTTAAATGATGCTATTCACGTAAATCCAGCTATTATCTTAAATCTGGTTTCATGCAAAAAAAAATCTGAAAATATCCCAGCACACATTAAAGCATATTTATAATTTATAAACGTACATTTGTAAAGTTGGCACTCTCGATAAAGTGAGACGGATGCTACCACCTAAGTCTCCTAATAGCGATTGGCTCCATAAACCGCGAATGTACCATGGAGGAATCCTTGATGCCTTTTGAGTTCCATCTCCATCATTCCCATCTTTTATTGGATTTTCCAAAACATGTTCTTCAAAGTCATCTAAAGGATAAATATAACCATAACCGAAGGTCACTAATCATGTAATTTAAATAAATGACCAGTCATATGCTTTTGAGAGAATCCACTGTACTGAAAAATTACATACATAAATACTGCTCACATAATACATACTTTAAAACAACATTATAACGATATGATTATGATTATATATAATGAGAATATTATATTTGCGAAAAAACAATGCTTTTACCTCTCGAGTAATCAGGGAGTAAGGGAAGTGCCCAAAATACTTCTGGTGAGAATAAAGTATTTCTTGTGCAAAGAGGAGGCATCGTATCTCCAGGTAGAACCAAAGCCGGTGCTCGCAAATCCCACCAGCCTTCATCAATTTCCAAAAACTGAAAAGACAAAAAAATGTGGATCATTATCGTGAGCAGTCAAAATGATTTGAGTGCAAAATGTGATTATAATTTGTCCACGTATCGCATTGTAATATCCGATGAATTCAAACAAAGGGAAGTTTTTTTGCACAAGTTTTACCACATTACATAACCATTTTTTTTAAGTTCCATATATACTTTATCCTACCCTACCGCTCGTCCATAAAATTACATTACTAGTTAGCTGTCGAAATCCCATCCATCAAATTTTTTTCTTAGCGAACAAAAAAGAATTAGTATACCTATTCTGTGTATGCAAGCGTTTCAATCCGGAAAATGTAAAAACCCCACTCATGTAAACACTCTAGTATAAAATATGTGGCCTAAATGTTAAGGACCCTCATATTTCATGTTCATGTCCCTTCACCCTCACATCGTTATATGTAACTGCCAAATATAGCTGCCAAAATGTTACTGCCCATCAAACCTTTCGACTTTCGACCGGTAACCAACTTACAACTGACACCAATTTTTATGCAATGCTCATAACTTTTGTAATGAGTTGCCCATCGTGGGAAAAGGATCCCAAAATTCGTAAACACGATGGGAAAATTTAATTGTTTTGTCGTTTCAAAATGCAATGTCTTGTATATCATTAGAAAGTACTTGTATTGCATAGAATAGCAGATCAACGGAAAAAATTAGTTACCATAAAACAGCGACACCTTATATATTATTCATTATGTTCATACTATCCATCTAGGACATGGAAAGGTGTCCATAAAACCTTGTAACTGTAAATAATAATGTTGAAAACATATTTCAGATTGTCCTAGTCTAGGACCTAGCCCAAAAACGATAATTTTGTATGACAACATTAAAATTGGGTTCTATATAGTGGATCAACACATTATATATTTCGGTCGGGACCGTAAACTATGGAATCGACTTACTTTATTGACAATTTATGATGTTATTGTGATTTGAAAGCATTTCTGTAAAAAAAGGGCCACAGTGTGGGACGAAATAAGGAGACCCATTAAAGTAACAGATGAAGATAAGTGGACTATAACAATACAAAGCTCAACACTGTGGACTTTGTGAGGTGATATGAATCACAGATGGATCCTCTACAAAGATTTTAGTTCAAGGTAATTTTAAATGAAAGTGATTGCGATTGGAAGGAAAGGTTATGAATTAACTTGTTTCACGTAGTGTTTTACTGCTCAGACGAGAGACTAAAGTTATTACAACTACTCATATTTTGTCAGTTCAATAATTATCATGATAACGTTTTAATGCTACTGTGTGCAAATGGAATTTCGAGCATGGCTAAACAGTTTATTAAAACGTGTATTGTAAATTCCATCTAATTCAATCATCAAATATGTCATTTATGCGTTCAAAGATAATTTACAGTTTCCATTTTCATAAGTACCAAAAATGTCACAAAAACAAATTGAATGCAAAAAGTAAAAATAATTGCACATGAACATACATGTCCTCTGTTAAATGTTAAACCTTTGTTCTCTTGAACGTTGAAATAAAATGAGTAACAGATAGTAGTAATTTAAAGCTGTCATGCTGTGCCATCTCTATATTTGCTGCAGGTTTGGCAAATACGAAACAGTAAATGAAAACCGTGCTAATAACTTGAGATAATGTATGTACATGTACATATTTGAATGTTACGAAGATAAAATTAAAAGTTGCACAATTCTCATAAAACAGCACGCCTAATTTTGTACATGAGATTGCAAAGACCCTCGACTTTAAGACAAACAGCAACCACTCCTCCGGTTTCCGTTTAGGAGTTGCACAATTGCATTGCATATAAATATTATAGCCGTATGCACTTGCATGCCCTACAGCATCATCCAGTAAACAGGAGTTAAAAGACTACTAAATGATTCCTTCAATGCAATCATGTTTGTCAATCAAATCAAATACTAATTTGATCTTACTATTATGTGGCGTGGTTTCCATTTGCTTTTAGTGTTGAAAATTACATGTATTTGTTTGATTTTTTGTCTCAGTGTGTTTTAGTGCCCTTTCTTGCACTTCATAGCAATCACTTTTTCATCAGTTATCATTATCATCATCGCGTGCACTGCACTGCACACTCACTATCCTTCATGTTCCCTTTTCGTTGTTATTAATCTTGCTAGGGTCCTTAAAAATAAAGACATTACCCCACTTTTATCACACAATTACATAATTCACATCTACAGTACTGCATGTAACAGTCAATGTACCATCTTGGCTTACGATACGAAATGTGCATTTCATTTAGTTATGGAGTCGTATTAATATAATTCGTTTTACGACAAGAATGAACTAGAAGCTTCTTTTAAAATTTGGCTTTTAGAAGTTTGACATTCACTGTTTTTGCTTAAAACTTACTAAGTGCTCCTTTATAACGCTGTATTGAAGTACTGAAAGTTAGTTTAAACAACGTTTGAATGCTTTCAAGAGAAGTTGTACTAGATAAAAACTACTAAATAGATTGCAACAATTGCAAATGTAATAGTTTCATCTCCTACCCCTGGAAGCGGACAAATATTGTGCTGCTAATTGCTGGTTTACACCAATTAAAATATTGACTATCTAAAAAAGTCAGTCTATTTCAGGCCATCTTGACAGCAAAAATAATATCGAATTATACCAGTGTGGTTAAATGTCATTTAAATTCACATAAATTATTCTCTCTATTTCATTCGTGTCGTTAAGTTGATTTGGCAAAGTATATATTATGTATGTTTGAAATAGTAGATCTTGAATGGCCGGTTAGCAGACTGACTGACTGGAAAGTCATTTCTAGTAATTTAACAAGTAGCATAACATACTAGTGGTCCTTTAAAAACTATATAAGGTTAATAATTTTCGCACGCTTTGTTGTGACAAGGGTAACCGACCTTTGAGGACATAATCGGTGCTGTACAGACACTGCCACCACACAATGCGTTGTAGTTGTACTGCTTGACTAATTTTTCATACGACCAGAAGTTCATTTTAGACCTAATGGTGCATCCATATGTCCAAGATCACATACTTCATAATTCATAACCAATGTATTAAGACTAATGTTATTTATTTATCATTGATGAAAGTCATCAGTATGCATCAAGCGTCCACAGTCGCACATAATTTATTGCAATATATGGATTATGAAAAAATATATAATGAAGGGGGCGTCACTAGACCATGCGCATAGGTCAGGGATGATAAAGATAAAATACATGCTCCACAAATGTAGTCGATGTTTGATGAAAATCTAATGGTTAAACCTTTTTTTTTTGTGTAATGCCCTCTTAGCATTATCACATCATTGTAGCATCCATCCATTAAAGACTTCTTGTTTAACAATGCAGTGCAATATGAATTCCCAAACGGATTTAACCGGAACTTCAGAAACATACAAAAACCTAATATAGTAACAGATCATTACTCTTTCCCTCCCTCCCCTCACAAAAAAACTCCGTGCTAAATTTTATAATAAGCGTATAATTTGAAATAGTGTTCACCATCACATGTACAATTAAAGTAATCGCCTCGCTTAAATTTTTAGCTCTATAACCTTGACTATGAGGTAAAGTGACTATATTACCTTTCTGAATCCGGACAACGAGCATAAAACCGCGTTTTGAATGTGAACGTTTATAGATCTTCTCGAGGTTAAACTTGAGAATTACCAGTAAAAAAATTAAAAACTTCGCGTCTGTCTGAAAGTACAAGTCATTAGAGTACATTTGTCACAGTCGGGAAACAATTAATGGACCATTGTTTTACGGTCGAGTACTTTATTCCCATGCTTTGTTCGCAGTTCTGTATCATTATTAAATTCATGTAAAAATGTCTAGGCTTCGTAAATTTCATACACGTGCAATTATAAAAGACTTTATGGCATCACAAGAGATGAGATGATATATAAATCTTCAAATTGCTTTGCTTAACTTTTTAATACAGGTGATCTGCTAGAAGAAAAGCGTGATAATCCTTGATATTGCAATTTCATGCACCGAAAAGAAAGTTAAAGATATCTCTTTTATTCATCAAATTATAAGCAATTCCATAAAGTATTTTACACGTCTCTTGCTGAAAAATAGCAAGTGTTTCAAATTACATTTGTACTTTTATGGTAAAGCACGTTGCAAAACGTGTCGACAGATTATTTCAAATTGCTAAGCTGATGTAATGTACTTATGCTGTAACTGCTTGAAACTGGAACTTGAAAGGTGTAAAAGTTTTTGAACTAGAAGGTGACTTTCAGTTATGTAAGTCAAACTTAACTACAATTTGTCACGGTAGACAACTGAGTTTGTACCTAAAGTAATCTTCGTTTTTTACACAGGAAATTATACCTATTATGTGCCATAATAATTCTTGTAAAATTTTCATTTCACAATGATATTTTAGTGGACCATCATAAGAAGACAGCTTTTTTGTACTTTTGCAAATAAACTTTTTTGTGTTGAGTTATTTTTGACGTGATAATTTACATCCTACTGTGGTTATGACTTATGATTATAGGATAAAAATGTACTGTCATCGCCGACTGTGATTATTATATTTTATGTTGATATTTTAAGTACGTATATTATGTTTATTAGTCTTATTCTTGACAACTGTGTAAACAATTTCTCATGCGTAAATATCCACTCCAATTGGTGACTGCGACTGGATAATTTTTTAGACTGGTAGTATTTATGACCACACCAGAAAAAATCGATGGTTTGAGGTTAAATTATTGTTATGACCACTGAAAACAATGAGCGAGTTTTTGTCAATGTTATTTATAATCTGCATAATATTAATATAAAGTCAGACCTAATGGAAGTGTAGTCTATTATTTTTTAAAGATTACTAATGCATGTTTTTTTGTATTTACAATGCATATTTCAACCTTGACGAAGTTCAGCAATTATTATTAACAGTGATTGTTTTAATGTTAATGGCATAACATGACAGTTTGCAAAGGTAAAAAGAAGATTGCTTTCTTTATTTACAAGACGGACTGCATGTTAGGTGTCAAAAAATAAGAAGGTGGCTTTTGATCTTGCCCTTTAATGTTTACGTAAGGGTAAGGCACTAAATTGTAAAAATTATTATTACGTGGCCAATACCAAAAAGTAACTTATTCTCATTCAGTAACATTGACCTTGCCTTACGCTAATTTAATTTATTATCAATAACAGCTACAAACCTTAAACAAAAGTAACAGTAGTCTTTATTGGTCCTAAGACTAAATGGATAATTTAGTTACTAATTATAGATGCATGATGGTATATTTTTGACCATGTCCATCCCAAAATCCTAACAATGGACCCACCAACAAATAACAAATGGGAATGGTCGGTGATGTTCTTATCAAGGGGAAAAGGTGGAGCAAGTTAACAACGATTTGATGCAATATAAAGTGCAGCTAAACTATTGAAAGAGATGGACAAAGTTAAGGAAATTGTCCTAGATGTAACCCTCAATGACCTCACCTTACCTTAATAATTAATTATTTATATATATCAATTTTGCAAGACGCTTGACTAGGACAATGACATAGAGGGATAAACCAATATAAAAATGTGCATCTGCAAGTTATTCATCCGGCATTTGACAAAAATTGCAAATCTAAAACTAAGCAAGAAATCACGTCCACGTCCGTCCTCTGAATTTCACATGTCGTTTCGATCACTTTATGCATCGTACCAAAAATGAGAATGTCATATACAGACAGGGCATGCAATATGTTTTTGTGACAGAATAATGGCATGCATCACGCTAGCTAGACTGGTGAACATTTTAAACGTTTTTAATTTTTGCACGATAAGGAAGATTTGCAGTTGTTTGTTGTAAATTTCCATGCACAAATCTACGTTTCAGTATTTCCTAGTCCAAATAATTTATTACGCCGCTGAAAGCGAAGCTCAGCAAGTATTGACTTTATCATGTTTGTCTGTCTGTCTGTCCGTCCGTCAGCACGATAACTCAAGAACGCGTTGACCGATTTCGCTCAAATTTGGTATGTGGGTCACTATGGTCAAGGGCAAGAAC
>JAQFXM010005063.1:0-15724 GCA_034693345.1 Entomobrya multifasciata
CAATCTCGACCTACGTTATTTGACAATGTCGACCTGAAAGTTGACAATGTGGTAGTAGGCGATATGACGTAGAATCGAAATTTCGTATGAAACACGGGTAATAAGAATCTGGGCTAAAACGTAACCAAGACTGGGTCAATTTGGGTTTGTACGAAAATTGATTCACATAAAAACCAAAAATAATGGTTTATGTTTGAACCTGAAAAAGTTCTTTTTCTAAAAAAAACTTTCTTTTAATTCATAGTGTTTCTGAGTTGGTAGCTCACGAACAATATCAATAATAGATTTGTTTTATCGCCGCATTAGTGCAATACTTTGTCAAGATTGAATAGATGGATTGGAATACTATGTGACTTTTTATTGAAATTAGTGTAGGAACTTCCCAAACTTGTTACTTCAAGTTCAAGTTATAAATAAATACACTCATTGAATTCCCAGTTCTCAATATCAGTGGCAGGTGACTGGAAGGCGACAGTAAATTTCGAAATGAAAACATATTTATGATTTATTGATAGAGGTTTAAATACGAAAAACAGAGACAACCGAAAAGTGGTATACCTATTAGATTTGATACTCATATTGGAAAACGACACACTTATTTTAGAATGCACAAATGTTTTTCAACTTGTTTATTAACGAAATTTTTTGACATGATCCTAGCATGTAGAGATAGCTTCAATCAAATATAGTTGGATTGGATGTTGTCCAAATATCGATGAATTCAACTCTGAGAGGTTATGAGTTCCAAGTTCCAACAAGTTCCAATGAAGAACTTCTCATCCAACAAGCTTACTAGGGCTGTTGTGCTACTGCATTGTATACATCTAGGAAAACTAGAAACAAAGATGTTTCATACTACATAGTGCAAAAAACCGCAAACGTACCATAACAAATCGGTAAACCATTGTACCTAAACGTTTCCATAACGGTGCACTGTTATGGTCATTGTTAACACGGAACCTTATTCTAAATGACCTTTAAAACTATCCTTTTCTCCAAGAAAATGCGTTGTTTTTCCCAAATGTACACGTAGTCTCATGGGCACTAAAGAGCTAACAATTACTTTTAACTGGCTTCTTAATAATCCTTATCATGTTGACCGAATTTCTTTGATTTGGCAACAAACAGTAAAAGTTTCCAAGTTTTGTCAAAGATATGAGATACATTTCTACATATTTGGAGATATGAATCTTGCTATTTCTCGCTTTCACCATTCATACTCAAAACAGTTATCAAGAAACATTTTTAGGTACCCACGTAGCGCAGGCAGTTTTTGGAACATCATCATAATATGACCATGACAAACATCGTCTCGGTGGCATGAGTGTACGCTTTCTGCTTTCTTCATGCCAGATGGAATACTCTAGGGCTTAATTACTTAGAAAGCATCATGAATCTATCAACAATTACAGTGACAGAAACTATGAGCAACAGTTGAGTAATTTTGTGTTCACCCTAGCATGTTTCATGGCTTACGATCAACCATGCACAATGTATGGAGAACTAATGCCAAGATTTTGTTGCAATGTGGTCAACCATTGACAGTTTCTACTCTCAAGCTTTATGTTGACTTTAAATTAGTCGCAGTCTGTTTTGCAGGTAAACATTTGCCCGTATTCCATACATATTTCCTCATTTACATTTGCTCTCATTAATCAAAATAGACAACTGCAAATATTTGTATAACAAAGTGAAAGTGAGTATATGATTGTGCAGGGAAATGGTTTTTCACTCATGTGTAAAAATAAGAGGTCGCATAAATTCAATTAAAATTGCTTGATTCATAATTATGAAAAGCTTTTGTGTGCGAAGCTGGTGAAAGTTACTGAACCGTTATTTCATTTGCGTTTAAATGAAAGCTATTGACGTTAGAGTAAGTGCAAAAGAGGAAATAACTTAATTAACATTATATATACAATGATTACTGATTGCTAATTTGCTTTTTGCAAAGAAGTTTTGTAGACCTACATACATAGAGTTATATGCCTTCCATGAAATATGAGAGTGAATTTGATGATAATGAATAAAAAATGGTACAAACTATTTAGGCATTTATATATTTTAATTAATATTATATCATTATTTATAATATAAAACAGTAACAAAATGGTTTTTTGTTTGCTTTCATATTTCATAACAATTAGACACTTGTAGAAACTTTTTTCATAATAATAATAACGTATTAATATTATATTTCTTATGTATACGCTCAGAATGATACGCTTTTTGTTTTCCGATTTACAAGTTACAATTACAATAATCATAAATTCATAGTCCTAGATATTCAATATTACATCTATTTTATAAGTTGTATTTATACTCTGTTTCGCGTGATTAAACAATTTTTTTTTGGATGAGAAACTTGAATTACTTTCTATTCATTGGCAACCACGTTTGATTTTGAAATATTTCAGCAAAAAAGTTGGAAAGAAGTACTCTTACAATTTATAGCTAAATAATGACAGTTCATTATGGAAGCTGGTAACGTATTTTTTACGGCAGGGCTATTGCAATTTCATTGTAATAATTTCAAATAAATTGACACATTATAGTCGCCTTTTTGATAATAGAAATTGTCTTGGAGCTTGAGTACATCTCACCGTATGACTAGCACATAATGAGCTGATCGAAACGTATTTTTTTATTGATACAGAAATTAAATTGCACAAATATAACAATTTATAAAATTATATAACAAGGAGCACATAATCTTTTTTCGTGAAAAGCTCCACGCATAATTAACAAGTGTACATACTTCGAAGGCAAGTTAAAACAGTTGTAGCGAAGAAAGCATGCAAATTATTAAGCATAATAGTAACTTTAAAGTAAATATAACGACATTATAATATTATGACGAAGAACGCTGTTTGCGATGATTGCAAGATTTTGTGATGCCCCTAGTGTAGAACTAACACATTGAATAGATACAAGTTTAAATGCAATATTCCTGTAAATTAGAATTATTTTATATATAAAAAACAATTAAAAATAAACCACGAACGATTCAGGCTTCTGTGGCATAAAGATACTCACAGGCATGAAATCTAAGATTACGACATAATGTGAATGTAGCAACTAACAATGGATTTTCAAAGATTATTTATTTTTATAAAGATTTGTTTGGTATTGCAAGTTTGAATGTTTATATCTCAGTCCTATCAAAATACACTGCTTGTACGAGCGAACACTGTGAGAATCTTACTTTTTTGACGCTTGGTCCTGTTGTAGAGAGAATCTTAAATTGACAATAATATTTTTAATCTTAAATTATTTGGCGAGAAAGGATTTGTCATTCCGCCCGGATAAGTAGAATTCATCTTGTAAAACGATTGGCAGAATCTGGAACACTACGAGGACTCCTTGGTCAGGTTGATTGTTGCATTTCTATTTGTCCCTCCAAACTTTTGGCTAAGTACATCACGAATAACTAGAGGAAAAGTAAGAAAGTAACAAGTGTTAATTAAATAATGAGGACTTTTAAATAGCCTGGGTTAAAAATGAAGAGAATAATACCTGCATCAATGCTATGCCTAACGCCGAGCCCGCAACTATATATAAATTTCGATTCATCCAAGATTTTAACGCTTCTATACAGCCTTGTGTCCATACTTTATCTTTCGGATCGTTGTGCAGCGATGCAGCAGTTTTAGTAGTTGATATCGGATCTTTCCCACCCATTTGCTACATAATAAATACAATTTTATTAATTAAGTAAAGTTATTATTAAAGTGTTTTTAAAATGTAATATTGTTGTATATCTTACCATTTCTCGTTGTACACCGTAACCACACATGATATTGATGAGCCCGCTCTGAAATTATAGAAAGACATTTGAAATTTAGTATTTGAAGACACATTTGATTTGAGTTCGAATTTTAAAATCCCAATTTGGAAAAATAACTTACAGACATATCTGTTGCATTTTTGCAACATGAATAAGGCACCCCACAGCGCTCAACACTTGGATTCAACTCTGGCCCAGTACAATTAAAGTACTCATTTTTAGACCAGTCTTCATAACTTCTAGTACTCAGACCACAGCATCGAAACTGCAAATTAACAATTATTTAATAAAAACAAATTCAACAAAGGTATTATACTTTATGCTTTATGTTTTACACTTACCTCGATCTGAATGAAATCTATGAGGTTTTGCAGATCTGCATCTTCACGATATTTTTTGATCACATTATCTGTAAGATAACTAGCGATGATCCCTTCCATTTTATTGGGGAAAACGAAACAAAGTACTGCGACGAGTAGTTCCAACAGGAAAAATATTAACAGCGCTACGGAATACTGCAAAAATATATGACAGCAACATTAATTTGATGAAATGTGGAAATATTTAATCATGAAAGAATTTTTTAATTATGAATAAAATTGCTTACAAGTTTTAATAGTGCAGTGTTCTCTCTGAGTGCTCCTATACATCCAGCAAAGCTTACGAAAAATATTATAGCTCCAATAATGCCAATTATTAATCCCACATTAAAAAGAATATCTGCTACATCCTCCACGCGAACACCAGCTCCAGATTGCCATTGATCCACAAGCGCGTACAATCCTATTCCAATTAACGCTCCTCCAATCAACTACAAAAAATAATTACAGATGTCAAAAATTATTCAACCAATCACAATTATTCATCTACTTCAACATACTTCAATTAAATCGCTTTCTTACCCAAAATATAAAATTGAAAAAGAACATTGTGTATTTGACAACTGGACTGATGAAATTAAGCCTTCGTCCTCGGTAACGGTGCGGGAGCTGTATCATCCGCTCCATGTGGGGTTGTTGTGGCCGTTCTCGCATCATGAATTCTACTTTAACCAAAAACAATTCACAGCATTGATAAGGACATTTTACATGATTTACATTTATTTTTAACAGAAGCAAGAATATTTTCGTACCTGCTTCCTCACACAAGACCTTGTTCTCTACTTCTTCACAAGCTCCACCGTTTAAGTGACAGCTACACCCACACCGTCACAGATAGGATGGAAATTATCTGAATAAAATAAAGAAAAAATAAAAGATTTTTAGATTTGGAGTCATTGAGCTAAATGATCTTTGATTTTAACAATTTAATAACTACTAATTCCACAGAATCCCAACTCAGGGAAATTCATTTACTTAAAGCAACAGTTTTAAGTACCCCTTTTTACTGATTGTGAGTCACGTACTTCTTTTGACTTTCAGTGTCAAACTATCGTGAAAGTAAAAAATCTCTTGTGCTTAAATAGCTTAATTTTTAAAACATAATTTTATGTGTACAAATTTTTTCATGAACACAACAACCTCTACAACTCCTTGATCAACACTAGATGTGATGTAAAATGGCTTTTTTTTTCTTTTTAGTGGGTTGAGTTTACAAATTATCCGTCAGTGTCTACGTATTATGGTACGTCTACTTATCTGAATTTCATACTATAAAGACACTGATTATGTTATATGATGATGCCATAAAAATGCAATAAATAAGAATTGCCAAGCTAAGATAGAAAAAATAATCCATAATTCATGTGAAAGCTAACTATGAATCAAAGTATGTGAATTTTGGAAGGGCGTATTTTGTTAATATAATTCCAATGACCAAAAGTATCAGGTCACCCAAGCAAAAGGCACCTTGTCGAAACTTTTCCCAATAAAACTAGGAGTGTTACTAAATTAGTTTGAGTACAATTAGTCCTAGAAAACCAGACAAGTGTAACGTAGCTGTCAATAAACAATGATTAAGTGTTAACTAAAATATGCTTGCTTCGGTAAAACCGTTGAGATTAGTATAGCCATAGCCTAGATGAAGTAAGTTAGCATATTATGTAAGTAAAACTTATTCATCTTGTAGTTCGCTTTTTTAAGTGTGATGATATACCAATTATCTAAAACAATACAATATCAGATTTACACGTTCGCTAAAGCTAAAGAGACATCGTATATTTCAATTTGACCTAATTTAATCGCAGTAACATTATAAATATACTTTAATGCAGTTGCTCGTGTCTTTTCCATAAAAATGAAAGTGGGTACTTGGCTTGGGTACTTCATCATGATCGCATTTCAAGGTATACCCAAGATTTCAAAATCCAAATATGAAACTCATAAAAATTGCAACGCCATACCAATACCACTACAAAGACTTAAAAAAGGAAGAATGGAAAGTATGAATGAAATACATGTACATAGTTACTCGGTCAACAAGTTGTGGCACACACGGATCAATACCCGGTCACGTCACCAGTTTGTCATTTTGAATGATCATTTGCTAGAATACAGCGCAGCTGCAATGCATTACTAGGAACAATATTGATGAAACCGAATGCTCAGTTTTATTATAGTACCACGTATGTTAACAAGAACGAATGGTTAAATACGTTCTTTAACTACATTCAGAGAACAATTAACTATTGAAATTAAAGAAGAAGAACGCTTGATATGTAATCCCAAGAACAAGAACACCGTCGAAATAAATGAATAGCTCCAATGCACAACGCAATACTGTGTGATGACATGGCACTTCATACCTATATTTCATTCCAACACCGTCCATCTTTCATTTAATTTTTCATTACATCCATTTTGTTGTCTGTCTTCCGATTTTAATCATCTACCTGACTGGTTTAATCCTTCCTTTTATAATATTCCTCCTTAAACTGGTAAATAAAATCCTGATCAAAAGACAAATATGTCAAATCCAAGACGAAGAAGTCAACGGGCCAAGTCCGTAAAAAGTGAAGAAACGATACCTGATGGGGTCTCGTCGTCGTTTGACTGGCGAGACTTTTTAAAAGCCAACCCGGACACCAAAGGGGTACCGGTTTGGAGATTTGAGCATGTAAGTAATTAACATGTAATTTAAAGTGTATAAGTTTTTTCCCAAATGTTTTCAAGTGGAAAATAAGTCCTAATTTTTTATGTGTGAATGTTCTATAAAGGTGCCTCTAGTTAAGGAATTAAGACAACTTATGACCCAAGAAGACTTGAAAATTCAAGTCAAGTTGAAGGAAGAGGACTATCCAGAAATTCCCTACGTTCAAGAGAAAGAAGTGTACTGGATCGCCACTCCAAGAAGCCATTTTGGTAAGCATTTTATTTGGGTAAAATTAATAACATAAATAAGTGTGCATCGCGATAATGACATTATTTATGAGTTAGATGAATGTAAAAGTAATTTTAATTATTATATTTTGAAAATAGGATTGATGGCAAAAGTCGAGTACGAATTGGTAGAGGAGGACGAAAACCGCGAGGAACTTTTCATGCGGTACGTGAACTTTTTGTTGGAAGCCAAATCCTTGGAAAACCCTATTTTCCGGATGGATACAACGATAACATGTTATCCTAAATGTGAGTACTATATTCAACCCTTCCGCTTACCAAGTTTTTTTCTTAAAGCTTTATCTTAAACAATTACTGCTAGCTTTCCGCTGGATCTGGGATCTGGCCGCGGAAGTAGAGGAAAAGGCGAACTGGCCAAAATACATTGGCGTGATACTCCATAATTGGAGGAATCACTCCATTCCAAATACGCTTACCACTGCTGGAGAATTGAATTGGAAATAGTAAGACGATTGAAAATCATTTATAGACTTGTGCAAATCAGAAATCAAGTAAATAATGATACTCCGCTGTTTTCATTTTCTTGTAGCGAAAGCCGTTACACTATTGGTCAACTAGTGGAGACATTGGACAAATCTTGCATTTCTCAGATGCGTGTCGCAGAAGTTATCAAACTGGTAGGAGGGAGAGTGCATGTACGCTATTGGGACTCCACAGCTAAACCTGGGGAAGCAGGCAAGTTTTGAAAATTGTTCATTTAAAAGTATGGAGACAACTTAGTTTGGGGATAAACAGTTTTTTCTGTTTATTTTAAAGATTTTGTTTGTCATGAGCGCTCTCAAACTATATTTCCATCCGGATGGTCTCAAACGGTTGGCCATGATTTATCAGCACCAAGTGGGTATCCCAGTCCAATACTAACGGACGATATAATGAAAACCTTAATCAACTACAACCAAATGCCATTGCGCAATGTTAGGGAAGGAATGTGGTTGGAAATTGTGGACCCACTAAATCCCTCCCAGATAGCAGCGGCCCAGATCAGCAAAGTACTAAGATATGGATACATACTTGTTACAATCGATGGTCGCCAGTTCAGCACTACAAAGTGCTATCATATCACTTCTCTACAGCTTCTTTATTGTGGCTTCTGTAAAACATTTGGGTTACCACTTATCAAGCCTATCAGTTACAATGGGATCGCAAACAAGTTCAGCTGGAAAAAGTTTTTGAACAAAATAAATGGTACAGAGTTGGTAATTAGGGAGTATCATTGGGAGGATGAAACTGATTATGGTGTAGTAAAGGACATGAAACTGGAGGCTGTCGATCTTATGGAGCCAAGCCATGTTTGTGTGGCAACAGTTAGTGATGTAAAGGGAAGAATGCTGCGGGTTAGTTTTGACGGTTGGGAGGAAAGGTATGACCAATGGATGGTCATAGATTCAGAGGATCTTTTTCCAATGGGTTGGTGTGAAGCCAACGATTATCCATTACGAGCTCCTAGAATCGCATAGATAATGGAGTCGCCGTTTCGAAATAACCCGTTCTAAACTTTCACAGGCTGAAACATGGAGTTGTTTCTTTACTTTAGTTAAAATATTATGTATATTATACATTTTTTAAATTCCTGGATGGCGACATTGTATTATCTGGATTGTTATTATTATGCATCATTGTTATTTATTTAGAAATAGTTTTGCTCTATGCATATATGTTACGTTGTACTCAATTATTGAGTACTGCTACTACTATAAGTTGTATAAAAAAGACATGTATAATGTAAATAGTAAATAAATAAAATCTAATAAAGTATACCCATCAAGTTTGGTATGAAAAAATTTTTTATACGACGGCTGTTGATGTACTATTCCTTGCATTTTACATATTGATAAATTTAATAATTTTTCCCGATTAAAAATGTAGAAATTTAATAATTAAAGACGATTAAGCGCATTTTACAACCAACCAGCATCAGTCTGCATTCTGCCTTAACCTATTTTATCCCAAAATCCCTTTCAACCGACAATAAAACGCTGCTGTTAGAGGAACTGGAGAACTTGATAAAATTTTAGCATCAAAATCATTACACTCATAAACAGCATATTTCATAAATGAAATCATCCATTGTAAATGTTCACACGCTATGACGCTATTGTCATCATAATCAACAAGAAAACCATACAACCCTTTAAATAAATCTGTGAATTTACTACAAGTTCAACACAAACTACATAAATAGCCTAGCCCAGCTTAAGTTTACTTCCTTGAAACGATTTCTTGTGTAGACTACAAAATACAAATAAAAAAATCTAAAATACTCTTAATCCTTCAGCATACTATAATTTTAACAATTTTACAAAATACTTTGACTTCAATACTAGCTTGTAAGCATACATCTTTGCAAATTGTTTGAAATGTCTGTCTGGTAGCAACAATGTATAATTTTATATCAGCCTCAGGTATGTAATATCCTTTTATATTGTTAACATCCTAACAACCACACACACAACCGCAGCGTTAACAATGGTAAGCAAGATATAAGATATGAATGCGTGTACGCACATAATATTTCTCATGATATCATTATGCTGTTGTATACTAGGCAATTGTTAAATCACTGATTATTATGTGTACTTTACCAAAAACATTTCCCTTTCATCGCAAAGTATTTCATGGCCACTGGCTTACGTCTTAACTATAATCCTGTACATTACTTCCAAGCCCTTGACTAATCAGTCAACATGAGAAGAACATGTAAACCAACCAACAACCCTATCATTCATCATTAGTTACCTTATATTTTTGTTTCAATCTTTTTTTGTGTAATAATACAACATACATGTTTATAATAAAAAGGTATTATGATTTTTTTGCGTAAAATGTTTGATAAGGATGATTCTTAGTGTAATTTTCTTATTGATGATGGTGGATAATCATCAGATAAACAAGAAATACTCGATATGCATTATAAGTGGCTAAAGGCCAATTTTATCAAGATGATTAAGTTGGGTGATTATTAGGACGCGTCAGGTAGTTAAGCTGTTTGAGCTCATCTTTAAGCATATAGGCACAGAGCCAACCTTAACCTTCCTTTAGTATTCTTATCTGTTCAATTACTTCCTAGTTCCTAATTAAAATAATTTACGCTCATTTGTCATAATTATAAAAACAATTGTTTTTTTACTACTCTGTACAACAGTGATTAAGGTATTTTTTAAATACTAATTTCTAATTGATGACATGCTATTCTTAAAAGCATTATTTGTCGAATGGAAAGCATAGAAAATTGTTATAAAAACAAAAAAATCCATAATTTACAAAACATTTTACGTGAGAAAGATGGCATCTAATTTTCTCCGCTTGCCTGAAATATGGAGGCACCACGCTGCATGCTTTTCAAATCGAAAGTTTAGGCTAAAATAATCATCCAAACTGTGGGCATATCGACCAGCTCATATTATGATTACTTATCTTGAAGGATAATATCACGTAAAAAAGATTTATAAATACAGCTAAACATACACCTTGTCGAAATATGCAATGCATCTGTCAGTAAAATGTAGAGCGTGGAGGAAAGAGCTAAATAGCCGTTTTATCTCTGGTGTTTAGGGATTTGCAGGCATAAACGATTGTAATTACCAGAAAAAACAACACGTTTGTCTTATTTTAAAACAATTATTTGCTCATACACACGAAAGTTATTAAAATCGTATATAGGTTACGTCGCCGAGAGATATGTAGTTAAAAACAAAGTATATATGTTTAATTCACTTTTGTTAGGTTTACTTCTTATTTTACTCTCTTTGTCCAAGTGATCAATCCTTCTTACAAGCTGAAATGACGTTACGTCGCAAAAAATATCTCATTTTTTTCTTTAGTTTTAAATCTTAAACTGTAAGCATATCAATGGATAGGATTTTTTTACGAAAGCAATAATTTCGAGTTGAGTGGCGATTACGACTACAAGATCCGATCATAAAAAAATATAAAATTATTCATCGAGACGACTTAAGTAGAGTTTTTGGTCACATAGTCACATCATTAGAAAATATGTATTATGATGTTATCTACGTTGGGAATAAAAAACTAAATCGTATTTCACCATTAACGACATTTGTGAATGACACTTTTATTACTTATTTCCCCTCCTTCGCATATATTATGCATGAATGCACTATAAACGTTGAAGTTGAAATTTGAGGCTACTCGGATGACAGGTAAAAGGAAGTGATATATAATCCATCCAAAAACATTACAAATCCGAGAACATTTAGATTGGTTATTTGATCTGGATACTGCATACATTCCAAAGGGTAATGTTACACATTGACAATCAATGTGAATTTTTTGCATACAAAAATCCTCTACAATTCATTTTAGCAGTAAACCTGCGATAGAGCGTCATCGCATCACGTCCACGTCACGTCACAAGATTGAAACTCCTACGACTTTGTTTTTTTTGGCAGCTGAACCCTTAAGTCTGATCAATATCATATTTTTTGCATAAAATGCAATTTTTGAAGGAGTTGCTTAATCATGACGCGATTATGATCAGATGAGTTTCATCTAACTTTAGTATTTCCTCATTTCAGATTGTTCATTCTTTTACCTATCAAAATTCATGTATGCAAAAAAAGATAAACGGTAGCCGGCAACACGACAATAAATATAATCTCTCTCTGCCAATTTCAATAATACATTGTACATTTTTTGTATGGCCTAACCAAAAAAACAGAATTGTACATCAAGTTTTATAGATATGAATAAAATGGTAGTGTGCAGAGAGAGAGAGGTTGCGAAAAAATGCAAACTGTGATATCCACATTATCACCACCACTTACGACACATCTAATTTTAAAATGTTTTGAGTGAACGCGACGAGCGAGAGTTGGAGAGGAGACATGTTCATATTTTAACCTTGCTTGCGGAAATGAAATCTCTCATGTGGAACGGTTATCACTACCGTCAGGGCTTTCTCAACAATAATTTTGCTCGTCAGATCAGATGCGTGTTTAGTACCTCAATTTGAAAAAGTTTGATATAAAAAAATAAAAGTGCCTTATACACTTCTATGTACTTTTTGCTATTTGAACTATAAACAAAGATGATCACCAGTGGAGTGCCCTGTCCTGAAATGATTAGGATGATCATTATACTATGATACAATTGTGTTTTATGTGTACATTTTATGTGCACTATCTCTACATTTTTTAATACGTGTAAAGTCGGCTACTGACTGAATACTACAAAATGGTGGTGATATAAAACAAAAATTGCGATGAAAGATGACTAACCCTTTTCCCCATAAAAAAACTTATTTTAGCCAAATTGCATGCACACACGAAATAATACAAAAGACTAAAAATACAACATCAACTTGATCATGACGTCTCGCAAGCTAGCGGAGCAAAAGTGAATATAAATCGTACTTTAAATATATAAAATTTAAACAATACCATGTTTGCTAATGTCCACACGATTGATGTTATACAAAAGAAAAACAGTGCAGTGCATTTTAAATTGCAATATATTTGTTCTTATAAATGTATCCCAGCTTTTCGCAGAAAAAAGTTAATGGCCAGACAGAGATTTTATATTGAAGATGCAATTGAATCGAATTGGTTGTATTAACGTCTTTAATAGCGACAACAACAAAATAATGGATGTAAAATGGAATGAGTGTACATAGCGTACTTAAATGCATGCAAACTTAATCATTTCAGCATCACTGAATGCATCTTCTTTTCCTTTACAAGTTTACCACCCCGCCCAACGAAAATTTTAACATAACATTGTAGTCATAGTCATGCCAAAAAAAATTGCCAAGTGCATGGCCTTCCAAAATTAAAAATCTCCAGCGCAACGCTTTTTTTTGCAAGATTACGTACTTGAGATATTTACTCGTCAATGCAATTGACATCGAAAAATGTGAATTAAGATAAGATGATTTGATGCATTGCTTTGTTTAATTTTTTTTCCGATGCAGATGCATATTGCAAATTCATCATGCATAAACCTATAAGCGGATGAACGCTTATTACTACACTCTTTCATGGGAAAAACTGATTTTGCTTAACTTTATAAAAGTTTGTAAGATTATTAAAAGTGTAAAATTTTACCTTTCTCTCGAGATCCAGCAGCCAGTGTTGGATATAAATTAAGACTATTGTGCACTTGCTCAACACATTCTTTTATACTAGAAGTGTAAGAAATACTACGACTAATACTACACAGTGATAATTTCATTCGTTTCAAAGATTTATAGAACAAAGAACTAAAAGCAAGTTGACACAAATCACAAACTTCACTAAAGTTATTTTATTTGTTGAGATTTTGAAACCACTATTAACTTGCATGGGCGTGATATACAACAGCTACGAATCTTCCCATATAGTAGGACGAGTTGCTATAAGCTCAAAGCTTGTTCGGAAAACGTTTCTGATCTTACTCATTTCTCAACATGTCAACATCTTATATGATGATTCATTGAATTAAAGTTGAAGTTACACTTAAATATTATCCATTATTATCAATTTGATAGCTCCTTTAAATCTCTTTTCTCAGAATTAAGTTGATGTAACTTCTGCAAATACAAAGAAAACAAAACATGATTAAAGTTTTTATATTTTATGTTTATTTGGGTTTGGGATAATAAATGTGTATAAGTGTTTACACAACACAGTGTAATTTTACTTGATAACTTAAAAGATATTGTTCAATTAATTCATCATCAAAATTACTCGTAATTCAAGATTACTTTTTCGAAACATTGAATCTCTTTCTATCTACGTTTCGGCTGAGCATGAGTAATAAAAATTAGGTATTTATTTATCTGCCTGTTGCTACTAAAACACCAACAATAACTGTACAAATCTCCTATTTAAGCAAAAGTCCTACACTATGAAAGACAACGCTTTGGCTTTGTGTTCACTTTTCATATATTAGTATTATTTCACATTTGTAGGCTTATTAGTACTAAAACCAGCTAGTTAGTGACTAAAAAATATTCTTTTTAACAAATCTAAAACCTTTCCCATCAAAATCCTACTAATCCTACATGTTTGTATATAGTGCTGTCTTTATCACAAAAATCAGAATTATGCAGGGAACTTTTCTCACACAATTATACAAGAGGAACATAATCAATGCTTATTTGAATTTTTCTTTCTCTTACCTTTTTTTTGTATATCAACTTCCTGTTAATTTCATTTTAACATTTCTTTCAACTTGCACTCTTATTCCATTTATTCCCATTTTTGCTGGAAAAGTAATATTATTTTTTTTTCTCCCTTTTTTCTACTAATGTTGTTGAGTGCTGCTATGTGGAAACAATAATATTTACTACACACAACAAAAATCTGTTATACTATTTTGTTTATTATGTAACACCAGTATATTTCAAGGGACATGGACACGGACACACACAAAATATCAGTATCACACATAAAAACGGACCAGCAACTCTACTCGCAGACGTACTAAAAACGAAACACATCTCTTTTAGCTTTACATACTCACACACTCTATCTCTCTCTGTATTTTGTCTGTGATTTTTCACTCGATACAATGATATCCTTTGCTTCTCATCATATCCATTTTTCAACTCTGCACACTCCAACAAGAATTGATTACCTCTCTATACATCTAAAAGACCAAACCATATAGACTAAAAGCAGTGAACAGGCCAGTAAAGGAAGACCAAAAGAAAAAAACCCAAGTCTGTTTGTTACTCATACACTTATACTTCACTTTGCACACACAAAGTCTCTTTCTGTATATGTTCTTCAGAGTAACTTGTACTTAGGCACTACTACTTTTTTCATACTCCTTTTTTTCTTTATTCATACAGGGTGCATAACAACACAAGTGTGTATACCACAACGAAACATCATATCAACAGAGAGCAGCAGAAGAGTGCATACAAAAAGCTTCCTTTTAGTTTTTCTGAACAATTCCATAATAAAAAAAAGTTACCCTCCCATCATGTCTTTTTAGCAGGAACGAAGAGCGCAAAGTGTTATCTGCTCGTTTTCAACCAAGTCAAACTTAGTAACCAAACAGTTGTTCAAAGTTAGTATGTAGGAAACTCTCATGATGTTTTTAGGATGACGACAACACAAAAGTACGATGCTCTTCATGGTACCAAAAAATTGTATCTCTTGTGAGTTGAGTTTGTAAAACAGACAGAGAGAAAAAAGGAGTAGCTGTGTGGCTTTGGCTGTAAGCAAGCTGCAGCAACAGTTTTAAAAGTTGGACAAAACTTTTGTCATGTTGAACAATATTGGTACAGAGAGAAGAACGTCTTCCGTTGTATTTTTGTCATTCCTTTGCCATGACTCACACACGAAACGACAAGTTTGAATCTCTCTTGTCATTTTGGGGATAACACAGAATAAAATGTAAAATATATTGAAGTTTTATACATTGTCAGTGTATATTTTGAGGGTGTTTTTGGAAAGATGCTGGCATTTTTACAATGAAATGTTAGAGAACAGAGCTCTTTATAAAGTTAACATATAAAATAACACTTTGTTTCCAACTTTTCATGTCGAACAAACTGGCCACAAAAGTAGTATACATGTCATGCTATTGATAGTACAAAGAATTGAAATGATTAGCATACATAATATGTTATGTGCATATGCATACATATTATACT
>JAQFXM010005064.1:0-15723 GCA_034693345.1 Entomobrya multifasciata
TATAAATCTCGATTCCTGCGTTCCTGACATTGATTTGATACCGAAGAGGCATTGGATTCTTTATAATAACATAGATTTTGAATTTACTATACAGAGTTTTTACTCTAATAAAATGAATGATTAAATCAAATTCTACATTTTTATAGTGAATAGAGGACATACTTTTGGATTTTTTGTCGTATTATAATACTGCTCCCATGTTCTAGAATGTTGTAAAATTAATTTTACATTGACAATCACATGATGCATTTGTGTTGTAGATTCTAAATTAATTAATTTCATTTTTATTAAATTAAAACCATTCATAAATTATATCAACGTTATGCTTTATGACGGTGATGGTGATACGACATTTTTGGCACTCTTCATCATCATGACTCATGACCATGACCCAGACCTAGCACCACGTTACCTGTAATATACTAATGTCGAAGCACAGAAATTAACTTTAATCTGCATTTAAATCTCGAATCCTCCTGTACACATGAATGATGTTGGGATATCACCAAAATCATCAAATTGCATCAAATGTTTTGGTGAGATATGCTATGTTTGCACAAAAAATACGTACGCATCCAAAGGTACAAAGATTAAGTATAGTTGATTTAATAGTACATATATTTTGAAGAAAAAAAACGCGTTAGATAATTAGCAATCTCACAAAGTTATGAGATGATTTTATGGATGCTATATGCAGTTAATGACAAACTTAGGTAACAACATAGCAGGTAAGTTTGTTTCGTCGTGAGTAAAGGCTTGTAATCAATCGACAAATTAGCCGATCTCAAACGCGTAATTATGTGTACCATATAACGAGTTAAAAAACAAATAAGTGCATTAAGGGTTGAATTATTAGGATAAATGATGCCGACTATTGCCTATGATGACTTTACAACAAAACAAATAAAACAAGTTTAAATTAAGCTGTGGTATTACTGATTACTCAGGCAAAAGTAAAAATGTCTGTCTGTACATCATTCATTGCTTCAAAATTTGTCTGCTACCGACCACTAAAATGCGATACTAAAAATGGCCATAAACAGCATATTTTTACCCGATTTTTTAAGATGTATTTAATCCATATATACCGTAAAGCAATCAAATTACCACACTGGGTTTGTATTTCAGGATGAAACACCATATAATTTTCTAGAAGAGTGAGTCCACAATTCTAACATGCAATTATGTTGAGCAGTTTCTTATGTACATAATTAATTCCAAGAAGTAAATTTAAAAAAATTCTTAACCTAACCTATAGGTGAATAATGGTAGGCGAATCCAAAAAAATATTACAAACTGTATTTTCGTTAAATCATGGTTAGCATGGATTAGTTTCTACATTTATAATATTCCTCTGTTTATGGTAAGTTTCCAACTTGACAGATCTGTCATTTTTGAGCCAGAAACCGTTCCACGTAGACAATCCTCTCTCAAATTATCCTGTGTGCGTGCTCATATTTTATGGTGGCTACATAAATGTACCATGGCATGGTACATAAATTAAACCAATAAAATACCGCATAAAAAATATAACGCAAGCAAACTGTAAAACCATAGAACAGACAGACAAAGTAATTTAACTGAACAATAGATACCTTGTAGAGTTTGTAGAATTGGTAGAAATAATATTTCGCCGGTTTACTTGGTTTGGTTGTGGTTACATTGCATTGCAGCTTGCATGTTATCTCTGTCAGTTCTCTCAATAGAATCTCTCAACTTACTCTACCTCTGCTTTATATATTTTTTCACATATTTTGGGTCAGAAAAGAGCAATAACTTCTAAAACACATCTTATGCAATCAAACATTGAACATCTCTAAAAAACGCCCTTTCATCACTTCCATCATCCTTTTTAAGCTGAAAGGTTCGTCCTAAAACACACCGCTTCAATTTGTAGGTTTTTTTTTGATAAAATTACTGTTTTAGCTTATAAGTTTCTTTTATCTTAACTTCCGGTGATATTTCATTGATAAAAATTGTGTAACAAGAGGGGTAACTTGAGATCGTGGTCTGCAAAAGCAAGAATTGTACATCTGCCTGTCTGTCTAATTAGTAAAAAGCTAAGGATAATCCCAAACATTCATGTAAAATTGTAAAGCTAATTAGGCATACATAAAGTAAAGCTTAATGTAGGATGCACAGAAAATGTCAAAATCTAGTTTAGTTGGACATTCGAACAAACTAAATTGGTTAAATGTGTAAAGTTGTCAAGTGTAAATAGCATATAGGTGAGGTGAGCATTCCTCTAAATTCAATATTTGCTCTTTGCCACATAGACAGAAAGACAGATCGAGAGAGAAGCGGAGCAGAGCATATGTCATTTGTTTACAGAAAACAGTGTTTTTCTCTGCACTCCACGTAAAATTGGAGGACTACCGAGTAGCACATTTAAGTTAACCAGTTTGTCAGCAATTTAAAAATATATAATTGTACTGAAACTGGCAACATTTCAGAAATTAAAATAGTTAATTATCCACGTAATCAAGCCGGCGAGTCAAGTCACTTAATAAAATTGACAAGGAGGAGGTGTGAAATTATTTGATTGGCTGATTGGATGTCATTTTGTATGACGTGGTGAATGAGACATCTGGTCTGGACCGTCGTCACCAGCCTTGAAGTAATTTAAAGTGTAGTTCCTTTCCCCGTACCTTTTGTCGTGTGATTTACTGATATCAATCGTTAAAAAGTAAGTTGACTTGTTAAAAAACTTTAATCGTGTTGGTCTCCATCTGGGAAGGTGTGGTATTATGCAATTTTCAATAGGGCTAGGGGGCATTTTTTCAAAGACGTTAACTAATTGAAATGGAAATATGGAAGCATCGTTATCGTTTGTGTAGTTATTGAGGCAGCTGACAGATATTTAAGCATTATTGACAAGAAGACAGGATGTAGAAAAAATATATGTTGTCATTCTCGTTGCATCTTGCTTTTGTGGTTTGGTTTTAATTGGAATTTGATATCAAATTGAGTGTCGCTAGTTAATGATGTCGAAACGGAAAAGAAACGAAATTGTGATAAATCATGATGGGTCCGAAGTAGTACCAAGAAAGTGACAGGTGCATGTGTGGTCAGTGGTAGGGAAGGGAACCTTAAGAATTAAAAAATACGATAAGATTTTAGCCAGTGGAGTATAGATTTCGCCTATGTATATCATGCTTAGACTATTTTCTCATGCCATATCATTTAACTTGATTACTCAGCATACATTTCATTGCAATTAGTTAGTGTTCTAAATTTTTAATTGTTTATTCATTAGCTATGGAAGAAGTAATGGATGGAAACGATGATCGTCGAAGCAGCATCACATCAATATCTGCGAATAACGCAACTTCCAATTCTAACGTGAAAGAGATTCAAGTAACTGCAAAGGAGATTGTTGACCGAATAAGTAGTTTTCAGTCTGGAGGATCAAGCGGGGGTGAATTTACTGGAGTATTTGATGAAAAGCAAGTGAAACCTACTGGATATGTTAAGCCATTCACAGGAGGATCAGAACCTTCTGCGTGTTCCTCAGGGGATGAAAAGGGTGATGATGCTAAATCTGACACAAAAGGTTCTCAAGATGCTTCACCCCAGCCATCAGCTAGTGGGGTGTCACAGCGTCAAGAACGCCAAGGGAGACTAAACTCAAAAAGTTCAAGGTTTTCTGTCAGTAGTATGACGTCAGAAACGGGCACTGGATCATCCATTGAACAGCGTGCAGTGGAACATTTACTGGATGTTGTGCAGGTAAAAAAGTTTTATGATAATATTTGTATATATAGTTTAATTTGTTTTAGTAACTCCGTTTTTATCTCTTATTAACAGAAAATCGTCCAGGATGCTCAGCCAGAGGAAGAGATCCGTATTGGCGATATGTCCGCCCTGAACAATTTGCATTGGATCTACAGTGTTGAATCGTACGTAAGAAGCTTGGATGTAGATTGGAAAACACAAAAGTCCATTACACAGAAATTTGCCAGTCAATTGCTTGGCTGGGTGAAGCAATTGTTTCATTTCGGGTATGTAATATTTAATGTTATACTTCAGCAATCCATTCCAAATGTATAAAATCGTGGATTAACCATTCATTTTGATTAATTGGATAGGAGTGAGTCATCTATAGACAAAGAGTACAACAGCATCCATCCCCACTGGGAGTCCAATTATGGCTTAACGCTTATTGCAAAATTAAGTTTGCACGCTAAGTTTCCAGAGATTTTAGCACAGGGGTATCAATGCTTCCAAGAATTAGGCAGACAACCTGTTTTTTACTGTGGGGATGATTTAGTCGGCCAGCAAATATGTTGCAGTGTATGTTTAATAATTTATGTCATGTCATGTTGGTAATTCAATTTTGATTTATGGAGTAATGGTTAATGGAAAATTTTATTATGTTTAGCTTGGACTTCCTTTAGCGTATGCAAGTATTATTGACCTTACGGAGCCTTCATGGGTTGAAGAACTAGAGTCGAAAATAAGAACGGACATTGAAAAGAACAAAGTTCCTGTAGCTGTATTTATTAATGCGGGTAAGCAAATATATTACTGCTTGGAATTAGTGCAATTATAAGAAGCTTTTGTCGTTTAGTTTAATTATTCCTTGAAGTCACTGGTCGAATTTACGAAAACATTACAAATATATTTTGTTTTGTTCTACAGCGGTAGAAAATTTGGAAAATGCTGCCAAAGTAGCAGAAGCTTATAAGTTGTGGACACATTTTTACGGCAACAATGTAATCGCATACTTCCTTAAACGACCCGAGGCAAATCAAATCGGAAACAGTTTAACATTAGATTTGTCTAGATGGGTGAAGAACCCTAAATTGCCTTACCTGGTATGCAATACTATATATTTTTGCTCACATGCTAAAGTTAACGAAAAAATACTTATATGAATCGTTCTTCTTATGTGTATATAGACTGTGTACAAGTCCACGGATAGATTGGATTCAAATGTTCTCGATATTTTGGGAGTTGGATCGCCAAAAAATGAGATTTTGTGTTTTACACCTTGGCTAACAGTTCATGTAAGTAATATTTAATATTTGTGATAAAAATAGCGATATTATCTCCAATTTAGTCTGAATTTAATACCTAACTCGGTTTGAAAATATAGGTTTTTGGAAAAAGTCGCTTGTCAGCACTAATCAATGAGGCTATTCACCGCGGAAAGTTTCTACTGGATATGATAAATCGTCACGAGTGTCTACATGTTGTGGTAATGTTCTTTCACTTATCAGTTACAATTAATGGCTGAATTACATAACTGACTACTGAATTTTGCTTCTGTAGCCTAACTGGTCCAGGTCTAGCGATGGAAATGTGATACTATCGACTTTGACATTCCAATACAATCCTCCCCATTACAAGAGGAGGAACTTGAAAATTGACTCTCCTGCAACTCCCCAGAAAACTTCGAGCTCAGACGAACCTAGCGCCCAATATGTGGACACATTAAATTCTTGGGTAAAATTAGATTTTTTATCGCCTGACATACTCATGTATAAATAGCTCCATTTGTCATTTATCTCACGTATTCACTGGTTATATAGCTCTTTCATATCATGGAACGTGACTTGAAAGGACTTCTTTTGATTGAATTCGTCTTCGTGGATTCTCGTGGCTGGAACATTCACATAGACGTTGTACGTTCCCAAAAATTACTTCAAAGTGAGGAAACGGCAATAATTGGCGTTTTCGATAGTCACATGAAAGTTCTACATGCCACTGTTAAGCAGCGTTTAAGATTTCTTGATCTGGTGAAACAATCAGACGAATTAGAATGGATTGAAGCGCATGACGCTCACTGGGCCGGTCTGGGAGCTGTCCGATACATTCCTAAATTCTTTCGCACACCAAAACCAGTATCACCATCGCCAACCCCAGCAACAAATGCTGATGGAGATCAGTCTGCTCCAAAAACACCAACAACAAAAGATGAAAAGACTCAAGTTGATGTTACAGCTACTCATAGTTCAGAAGCTAGAGGAAATATTGATCACCTTAATGCTAAAATTGTGGATAAACTGAAGGCTATTGATTCTGCGTTTTCACTAGGTAAACATATATTTAGACACGCAGTAACAAATTTATAATACATGAATGAAAGTAATGAATGAATTGACTGCATTGTGATCTTTTTGAAGGAGAAGCGACCAATGGGGTGTGGTGCGTGCAGTTTGGAATGGTCACTGAAGATACGGATGTCAAAGAATTAGTTCGCCTAGTAATCGCAACAGGACTTGAAATTGAAGAAAGCTCAGAATTCCTTGAAAAAATGTCCGAACTAGTCAGAAAAGGTAAGAGTGATCAAGTTATATGCGTGATAATTTGATTGAGAGTACATTTCAAATGTATGGGCTAAACGTAAGGTTAATTTTGTTCTGATTTTTATATATTTTAAATAGGGATTGAAAAGGCTACCGAAGAGTTGAAGAAAGAAGCTGAGGAAGCAATGTGGGAGGAAGGGATACTTCGTCGAGTTCCAGTTGTCGGTACATTTGTTAGTTGGTTTTCACCTATAACCAAAGAATCTGGCGTTCGAGGAAGGGCTTTGAACTTGACTCAAGGGAAAGTTGAAAGTACTGAGAATATCTATAAGTATCACATGCAAGTAGATTCATCCTCCATTCCTAGCAGTTTCAGCAGTAGTATCATCCGTGAATGAAGTCAAGTTTATCAGTTTACAGATTTTCATTGTTTAATTTATTTTCGAATCAATGCTACTACTACCATTTGATTCATAAAGTACCATTATTATAAACACCACGTCATTTAATTTCGCATTGCACGACATAAATAATATATAGAAGGAATGTTGAATTGTATCTCGATTAAAAAGTAAGATATATAGTTATTGTATGTTATTTGTGTAAGCATACTGAAAAAAATCAGATAGCATAATATTATGATAATTTATGTATGTGTAAAAATACTAGAGCTGATTTATCAAAGTCTTGATGGTTTTCTTCTGGTCAATTTCAAATGTGTGCTATCCTTTTCACTCCTTTCTTATTATTGAACACTATTTATATAAATAAGCATTTCCTAATATTCATGCATGCTGTTCTGTGTGCATTGACTGAAAGCAGGGTTATGGAATAACGGAATAAACACCAAAGCTAAATTTTTACCAATAAGACAAATATAGGTACTAATTTATCGATTAAAATTCAGACAATGTACATAAAGTATATCAGCTAGTTAATTCTTTGAAGATTTAATTTTGTTAAAGTTTCGGTTTCTATTATTTCTGTATGTGTGCTGTGCTAATTAGCATATCTACTATCTACTTTATCAAAAGTGAGTACTAGGACAAGTATTCAATGCAATAAGTTATAAGACATTTTGGACGTAATGAAATTTTAATAAAGATAAAATTATTAAAATCTATTTTGATTTCGCGTATTCTAGTTTCTTCAATTCACGACGCAAAATTTTCCCGCTTATCGTTTTTGGCAATGACTCCACAAATTCGACCTTGATTCGGAACAGTTAAAAAATTGTTTCAATTATAACTGTGATTTATCGCATACAAACGTTCTTTTCTTCTAATGTGAAGTAACGTACCTTCCGTGGATATTTGTATGGAGCTGTCTCTCGTTTCACGTGATTTTGAATATCTATCGTTAACTCTTTCTTGTCAACATTTTTGTACTTTTCATGAAGCACAATGAACGCTTTAACAACTTCGCCACGCTTATGATCTGGTGAAGCAACAGCAGCACTTTCCACAACCGCTGGATGCGTTTGCAGTGCAGATTCAACTTCACTCGGTCCTATTCGATACCTGAAGGTCGAATACAATTAAACGTAATTTATCAATAATCTGATTTTTTGTTCACATTGCATTGTCGTTATTGCAAATACCCTGCGGAATTAATGATGTCATCAGCTCTCCCAACAAAATAGCAGAATCCTTCATCATCCATATAACATTTATCACCTGTCAAGTAGACATCACCGACAAAGCATTGCGAATTTTTTTCAGTGTCCCACACTGGTCCATTCTCGCTAGGCTTCATGTAGCCTACATCACAAAATTTTAGAAAGGCAAATTATTACATTTTTTACGAAATTTTCCTTTAAAGGACAATTTTTTTCCTCAAAGAATTCGCTAGACAGTATACATGATAAATATGCACCTCTAAATAGACCGACAGGGTGGGTGGGTTTTACTATTAACGCAAGAATACCTTCTTCTCCAACTGCAACCTCTGTTCCAGACTCGTTTACAATCTACCAATACAAAAACCTTAATGTACTTTATCACTTTGCATTCAAATTTTATTACGAAAAATATGTAAAGAACATACTTTTACTCTATACATTCCATTTGGCTTGCCGAAAGACTCTTTTTTGTTATCACTGGGAGGCTGGCACCCCAAAATTGTGAATTCTGTCTGTCCATATGCCTGTCCCAACGAAAAGCCTACAGTCGAATAAAATAAAACCCAAATATACGTATTGTGCAATATCGACATTGCACTTTTAAGTAATTAATCATCTAATCACCAGTTTTCTCTTTCCAAGCACGCATAACTTCTGCGTTGACCGCTTCACCTGCACCCAAAGCCTTTTTCAGAGCTTTAAATTGGAACGCTTCCTCTGGTTCAAGTACCATTGTTCGGTAAAGTGTAGGTGGGGCACAAAGCGTAGATATTGGTTTCGAGCGCAGTACTTCCAACACTGGTTTAGCTTCAAATCGTTTCATCTGTTAAAAATATATAAACCTTTAAACATTATGCTATAGAGCTTTATTGTCGTGTGTTGTGGTCATTTCCAAAATGATACCTGATGAATGAAAACAGTAGATCCAGTTATCCATGGAGCAAAGAAGTTTGAATAGCTTGATTTCGCCCAGCCAGGGTCAGAGATGTTCCAAAGCACATCTCTTGATCCCAGTTGTAATTGCCTGGTTTATTAATTAAGGTAGTAAGTAAAGATAATTAACTGCATATAAGCATAAATATGAATTTTGCACAAACCTTGCCGTTTCTACATGGCCAATTCCATAAGATGAATGCACATGTGCAACCATTTTGGGTTTACCTGTAGTCCCTGATGTAAAAAATACCTGTGAAACTTCGTCACTTTTGGTTTCAGCATGTTTAAAGTTCGATATTTCAGCAGTCGTCAACTTTTTGATCATAGCATTGTAATCGATCCAATCGCCTTTCACATTCTCATTTTTTGCAACGACAACTTTTTTAAGAGCCTTCTTGGACTGAGTGATGCGGGATGACGACATACGTTTAAGTAGGTTTTGATACGCTTTGTCTACTTTTTCAGCGTTTTCTTCGTCAGTGATGATCATGTGAGCTGAGGACGCTTCTAACCTATACTCTATATCTTCCGTGGTCAATAAAGTAGTTCCTGGACAAAAAATGGCTCCAGTGCGTATCGCTCCCTTCAAGTAATCATGTACATTAAAAATTAACATTACTTTATAAGAAGTATAGCGAGGCCTATAATTTTTAGAGAAATACCATGTGCAAAAACCACCATTCTGGAGTTCTTGAGAGAACTGTTAAAACGAATGGTAAACCATGCAGGTTAGATTTGGGTACATCTTTCAAAAGATTTTGAAGAAGCAAAGCTGCTTTGATAGATTCTTTACGAAATTCTTCAAAGGACCAAATCCGATCTTCGTTCCGTTCATTGCAAAACCATAATGCTCGGTCATTTGGTCGTTGTTTCTGAATGAAAAACACATTCAATGTGAACATGTATATGGAGTGTAATATGTAATGCATGTAATATTGTGTAAGTATTCATACCGCATGCCAATCAAAGACATCCTTTGCAAAATTAAAACTTTTTGGGACGTTACCAGTTCTACATATTTCTTCCAAGTTAAGAGTCCCTACGATTCCCGTGTGCGCAAACTGACTTTGTTGTCGCACAACAGGTTGGACAACATTGAAAACGTTTTGGCATGATATGCCTTTATGGATGAATATGTTGTATAAGTTATTAACACGATTGCACCTCAAAATTTTCATTTTAACAGGGACTCAAACCTTTAAAGTTATTTTTATTTTACCTTTATGCACGATGTGTAAAGAGCCAATATTCTCACATTCACATTTACCAAGTCAGGTGTTGAGTTGTTTTATTGTTTTGCATAATATGGTTAGTAAGTAAGGTATTTTCATAGTCCAGAAGATTAGTTACCTGAGATAATGTATGTAAATGTATGAGATGTACAAACCAGTGTGTACAGAGAGGTTATTAGCAGAGAAGAGAGAGACCAATCATTAATCCAATCAAGCCATCAAGCCATATGCATGAAACCAAATCCCATCGTGCTAATATTCTTTAAATTCCCAGTACAATTAGTGTGATAGCAAAATATAACATACTTTTTGGCATGTAATTAATTACAAAACCAATGTATTTCTACCATTACTTATATTGTGTTCTTAAAATAATCTACTAAAATTGCCTGAAATAATTTTCCACTGTCTATCCTTTATGAAACAATCAAGAAAGGAACATTCGATTTGAACCTATAAAATGCTGTTTGCGTTGATACTTTTACTCTTTATGACAAGAAATTTTTCTACTTTGTTTGAATAGCTTTTTCAATATTTGTAAAGGATGATCCGGTTGGGATTGGATAACAAAAACAGTGTTGCGATAGCTTATCTAAATATTAGTCTGCATAAAATATTAATGAATGAAGCATGTTTTCGGTAAATGAGAAAACTGAGTTATGAAGGAAAAATCTTAAATGCAATAATTCACGTATTCAATTAGCTGTCTGCAAGCAATAAAATCTAAGTTGCAAAAAACAAGAATGTCAAAGTGTCATTTTAAAAATCTAACATGTCTACAGAAGATTAACTTGATTTCTCACATTTGAACTCTGAAAGTAAAGTTGTAGTAAGCCACAGGTGCAGGTGAACAATTATCTTGAGTTTGAATACGATTTATGATAATGGAAAGTTGCATTAACATTTCGCAAGTTCTTTATGCAATGTCATCCATTACTAAATTTGTTGTTTCAAAATCATTTCAATAAAATCAAAAGGATATATAATTTTGTTTTTAGTCAAACTTTACAGCAACAATTTATACGGGTAAAAATATGAGTATTTGAGAAAAGTTGTTTCCATTTAAAGATACAAGCTTACATTTGATATTTCGATTATCTTACATCCTACTTCATAATTGGGGTTATCGTCGAAGAAGTATAAGTTTTTACATTATGCAAGTCGATAAGCATGCCGGTTCATTGACGCAATTTTTGCAAAATATAAGATAATGTGTTGTTCATTCGTAATTTTCGTGGTGATCAGAAACTTGACATATTTAAAGTACAAAATGCATACTAGTAACTATAAAACCTGTCCAGTATTCCAATATCTTTTACCGGTAACACGGTCGGTATTTTCAAAATCAGCATGATCATTCATGTTGTGTTACTATTTAGCCGTATGAATGGATCGTAATTTTACTGAAAACGCTGACTTGTTAATTTTCATCACAGTGATTTTCTTACGGCTATCGACAGGAAAGCATTTTATTATAGTCACCGGTCATAGCCATGTCACAGGGTGCCGAATATTAAACGATAATCAAGTCATTTAGATAACTAATCTGAACTGACATCGGCAACCCAAGATGGTCACACGATGTTCATTTCAACGTTTGCTTAATTTTTAGTGCGAAAGGGCATGATACAGAAAAGCAATATAAATTTTATGAAGAAAAGTTGAGAAATATAGTTATACAAGCACGGAACTTATCAAAATATATTACTACGCGAACGTTTAAGCCGGATCAAGCTGGAATTTGATTTTGAAATAAACTTAACTGCGCATTTTACCGAGAATGTAGCATTTCTTAATAAAAATTGATAAGTTAAATATATAACGCATGATGAAATGATCATATCCCTCTGTCAAACGTTTCATCAATTTCTTCTGATATGATATAAATAGTTAAGAAATTGGAACACGGAAAATTTGCAGCTTTGATTTATAGACACAGAGCCCTACTCTACTATATTTGTTGTGATTATGATTCAAATGAACTCTGTATTTGTGGGACAATTTTCGACGCAATTAGATACTCCCTAATCCATAACATTTACTGTCAAATAAAAATCACAGGCAGAGTAAACACAAAAAATGATGGGACAAACAAACAATTCATGGCTTTGCTTGGTTTACTCATTTGGAGTAACTTCTGGAATGCAAACCTCCAGTCCAACACTGACTAAAACATTATTATCATCATGACATGACTATAAGACCTCATAAAAATGAAATTGCTTTGTTACACATATATTTTAAAGGGCCAACTTATAGATTAAAATGTGTGCATGCTTAAAATTCTCCAGACAAATGCATACAAATAAAAAATGTGTACGTTCGTGCGTGCATTAAGTAGGAGAACAGTTAGTCATTAAATAGTAAATTTTAATGAAAATAACTTATTGAAATTTATCAAGTCTACGTAGTGCTGTTTATGACGACAAATGACATATATGACGTGACGACAGAGGATAACAAGCGAACTATCATACAACATGGGGCGAAGGAAGACAATTTAATTGGTTGACAGTTTTCACAGTAAATTAATACCGCATAATTTAATCACACTCTGATTGTGATCAGTAAACATGTTGACGTGCCAGAGAACCAAAAACATTTACTAATGTTACCACGAAAAATTACACTACGCATTTAATAATTTTACGTGAAAAAGTAAATCAAGGAAACGCGTTGTTACACTTGATAGGACAGGCGTCTTCAAATATGCAGGGCAAGCTAAAACGTGTATCAACCGGCTTTCAACTTTTGTCCTTTCATAATCTTCAGCATACACATTTCCACATTTTTTGACTCATTCTTTCGAGAAAAATTGAACCTTATCAAATATCAAGTAAACTAATCCAAAGCCGAGTGAAAACCCTCAATGATATATAAAGAGATAGTATTCATTTTCCATAAAATTATTTTATAATTATTTTGACATCATGGAAATCTTTGTACATAGTATATCATCTTATTAAAGTAAATAAGCTTCTGTAAAATGAATGAAAGCGATTTTGTAAGCACAAAGTACACAGCAACAAGCTTCAAAGATAGCATCTCTTGTCAATCAGCATTAAAACCTGGAAAGATTTTTACTTAAACTGCGATGTCGCCCAAAGATCACTGGAGGTCATAAATCAAGGAAAGGTCCCAACAAATAAAATATTTGTACTCGGTATGCCATAGGTAGTACAATATGCAGCACATGCAAAGTCTCAAGAAGTGAACAGGGTATAAATACCAAGTCGACTAGATAACAAAATTTTCTTAATTTTCATTTTCAACTTTGAAGAGCTACCTTCCACATCTCTTTGAGCCTACAGAGATTTTTTTCCTTGCGTCTAATTTCTTTTTTAAAGAAATTAACATTTTTTCATTTAATTTTTCGTACTCATTTGCCTACAGACTGAGAAAGGCAGATCAGGCATTTGATGCTGCGATTCATTCAATAGAATAACAGAGAATCCATCTACCTAAGAAAATAGATAGATACCATATTTAGCCAATATCCCTAATAAAAAAAGATTTTAAAAATTTGAAATAGAGAAGTTGATGGATTTGTTTATGCGTTAGTTTGAATTACGACCAAGAGTCGTAATTATTATAGGGATTTTAGCACAGGCTAATTAATTTCTCCCTTGTAATTTTAATGCTCGTACGTAGGAAACACAAATATCCTATCGTTTTGGGGAGGGGGCTCACATGTGGTGTCAGGCACAAAGCAGGCGATATTTCCACTGAAATTTTTAAAACAAGAGAAGTAGCTTCGTGGTTTCCAAATAACCCTTAGGCCTTTTAACAATTTTTCAAATTAAAAGACTAGTAAGAAAAGGGATTGTTTGTCCTTTTTTGATTTTTCGAAAAGAATCGAAATACACTCAAGTCTCAAAATGATTGTTGATGCATCTTTGAGAATTAAGATAGCCTCTGTGGTAAGTTAGGTCAAATACTTAAACAAAAAAATGAAAAATGCAATATTATGAATATGAAAAATGATTAAATGATTATGGATGTTTTAATGTTTTAGGAATGTACTCTAATGACAAATGTTTTTAAAATATTTACAGCTCCTTGCCTTCGTAAATGTCTTCCTACTAACAATGTACTATCGCCCAGAATCTGTTGTTGAAGTTTTCGTGCTTGCAACGACAATCACATCCTTTGTGATTTCCATCATGTATTTAGCGACTGATCAGTATTTGAATATGTACACTGTTAGAAAGTTTGTACGTAAAATATCAAAACTTTAAAAAAGAATTTGTTTTACCTTCAAAAAGTGAAATAGTTTTTGATTTTGAAAATTTAAAACATTTTTCTTTCGTTTATTCTATAAAAAAATAGGATGCGGGTATTCATAGCGTCATGGGCATTATCATGATATGTGTGTCCACCACGTTCCTGCTCATCATTGAAGAAAACGATCGAATGTGCTATCGGGATGCCTGTTTCGAAAATCATGCCTTCCGGATTCTTTGCGGTGTAAGTAGAAATTAAATCTTTATACAATTAAAATTAAACCTGTAAAGTTCCCATTAAAGCTCCTGAAGCTCCTACAAAGCGCGTCATAAAAGTTACCAAAACTTGTGTATTAATTTTCTCCATTTTTTTGTTTGGTTTCTTTTAAAGGTGTTCGGAGTGATTGTTGGCGTCCTGTATGGAATTATTGGCATATTGCTCACCTCGGAGAAAACAGTAGGAGGCTATCTGGAAATTTAACTGCCCTAAAAAGTAATGAAGAGTACAGTCAGACATTTAATTTACCCATTAAATATTGCCGAACCTTTTCAAAAGTTTTTTACGCAGCAGTTTAGTCTTGTCGCAAGAAAACACGCTATAAAAAATAACTTCCAGTGTAAATATATATTTCATAACCTACATAATTAGTAATATTTTAATTAATTGTAAAACTACTAGAAACTCGGGTGAAGTTGCACTTTTTAAGTACTATTACTCAACTCAAACATTTCACAATATCTTATTTTTCACAGAAAACATCACAGAAAAAAATTGTTTTCCTTATTTTAAGAGTTTGAGGGATTCTTTCTAGTGTTCATGTAAAGAATTTTTGAGTGTGCAGAGGAGTGAGTGATGTTTTGTTAATGATAGCCAGTTTTATGTACGCTCAAAGCTTCCATTGTGATAGAAAAAGATTAATGTTCATGAGTTAAAAGTGTTGAGACGATATATGTGCTCTCCAGATCAGTATAACTCTTTTACTTACGTGTGTGTCTATTTTTGGTAGATTGACCGTTTCAAATATATGATTTTAATGTATTGGAAGTACGTCAACGAAATATATTATGCCAAGTGCCCTCGTTATGTTTATCATTTAGAAAGGTTCTTTCATATTTTGTGATAAGATGCGAGAATGGTGTTGTTTGTCCTTTGATTTGACTGTGATCTTTGATGAATCAGAGCAGTCCAGTTTTTAATTTTGTTTTTTTTATACTTTTTACTTTACTCTTTGTTTGTATGAAAGATATGATAGGTTCTTTTTATACAGAATTTGTGTAGATAACTTGGTACATGACTATGTTTGGACTTGAAGTAAATAACAAAATTTTTAAACCTAATGATTTGTTAATATTTTATTTTAATTATAACTATAACATAACGTTATACACTCCGTTCGCTAATTATCCGAACACACCGAAAATTTCCATATCACAGTTAATATTAGAAGCTGGAGTCCAGG
>JAQFXM010005065.1:0-15722 GCA_034693345.1 Entomobrya multifasciata
AATAGTATAGTTTACCGGGAAGTACTTTAATGTTATAATTTGGGATCATCGATCATGCATGAAGAAAGAAAACTTCCCAACAAATCTGCATAATCAACAATGCGTGGTGGAGTAAAACTCTCCTGATGTGGCCAAGGAATGGCCGAAACGCATTTAAAACTCGTAACTGTTTAAGATATTTTATTTTAAAGATCATTATCGTATATACTAGAGACTTTTATAGTGTACCGCGTACACTAACGGGTATCATTTGTGTACATCTGGCTTTGCTAGTTTATGATAAACGATGATAAATGACAATGGAAGCTAAGAGATAATGCTGTTCTTCTTGTGTTCCAACTTCTCATAAAAAATACATCTTACAAAAACTATTATTGTATCATTTTACCCCAACTCCATCAAAAATGTTACAATAATTATTATCAACGGAAAAGTTGAAAAAGAAAATCTTTTTGTTGAAGAAATTATTAACTTTTTAAAGCGTCGTGTCAATACTCTCTTATGTCGACCTAAATAATCATTAATCATAAATACTCCTATGCAATAAAATTCATAAAATTGCATGCTTTGCCAAAAAAAACATCACGTCATCATTTCTCAAATAATTACGGAATAATCATTTTTTGATGAATAATCATGAAATCATCACATTCTGTGTTCCTCAACAACAATTAATGCGATAAGGCATATTTCGCTTTCGCATTCATTCCATTGCTAAAAAATCAGTTGTCAATGCTTACACGCATGGCGCAAAAATTTCAGATGGCATCTCTCAAATCAAGCTGTCTCGTCAACTTGCCTTGTCGTGCAATGAAAAAGTGACAAGAAAGAAAAGAAAAATCATTAGTAACAAAATCTGTTAAAGATTAATTGTTATGTTTTTACATATTTATGAAGTAAATTTAATTTAGAAACTTTTTGTCTTGCCATATCTATATTTCATGATGTCATTTTTTATTATAACGCAAAATAAGCTAAAAATTATCTTTCAAGTTAATTAATGAACAAATATGAAATTATGCATGTATGTACAAAATAAAATGCTTAATAATATGCAATTGATTTTTTACATTAAAATAATTACGCTATCAATTTTATAGTACAAATAGTCAAAAGGCGGATTAATTAACACGTCTTTTTATAGAAGGCGTACGCCTACTAATGATTTTTCTTCAATTTCGGCCAATTTTAACTAATTTACTGAAAAAGCGGGTTAATTAAACTGTCTGGAGCTTGTTTGACACGCCAGGAGGGTTAATTAATATGACAGGCAGCTTATTTTAGCCGCTTTGAGGCGGGTTAACTAACCCTCCGGATAGAGACTGACAGAGAGCCGGCGCCATATCATAATTATGCTGCTTACATAATATATGTATTTAATCAGTAGTAGACAAGACATAATAGTATTAATCTCTTCAACTTGACTTGTGAGTGAGTGCAAAAAAGGAGTGAGTATCGAGTAGAGTTTACTTACTCACAGTCAGTTGTCAGTTGTCAGTACAGTAGACAATATAGACAGCGGACAAGGTCTGTCAAGTCAGCCAGCAAGAGCCAGCCTCAGCTTGCTTGCAGTACAGCTGTTGCTTTCGCCAAGTCAAGTTCACAAAAATACTTTTGGTGTGCGTGCGGTCGGTCGCTGATAGATTTTTGAAATTAGGTTTTTAGTTTAATCATTGAACAGTTCGGAAAATTTACGAAATACTTGATTATTTGACAGTACAATCAAAGTGTAGCGCATTTTGTGTAAGTGATCTGTTCTAATTCTTTGCGATTGTACTTGTTTTACCAGATTTTTTGTTGAAAAGTAGGTGTTTTTTTACTAATTCTTTTGCTTCTCATGTGCTTTCCTTTGTTCACTGAGTAATCAATTGTAGTTACCTAAATATCATTTTTGTTTTGGTAACTAGGAAATAATGGCTGCAATTGGACGGCGAGCTCTGCACTATGTTCTCAAGATTGGAGATAGGAAAGGAGCGATTGACTTTTTGAAGAATGTTCTGGGAATGAAGGTAACTTATCAATCATGTTTTAAAAAGTTTCTCATTGTTGTTTTGAAAGCTGATTTTTTGTTTTGATATTATAAAGGAGGATATGAGATATTATTTGATACGTTTAAAAATAATTGCGAGTAACGATGTAGTCTATTTAGATGGAACGGTGCTTGCTTTATAGTCATGATTATGTTAAATGAGCTTATGATTTTTTTGTTGTTTCAAACATGTATATTATGGTCAATTGTATTTTAATTATTTGACAGGTTCTTCGACATGAAGAATTTGAACAGGGATGTGAGGCTACATGCAATGGGTACGTAATATTTAAAGTTCTGTCTGAGTCTTATCATTATCGTTTCATTTTGTAGAATGATGCCATTAAATTATATTATGAAGATTGCATATATTATATCTTGAACAATTTATTAGAAGGAAGTTTCAGAAAACTGATATTGTGCATGTATAAGTTTATAGTGGATAATTTAACGAATCTAGCGATTTTCAAATCTCAAGTTTGAAGCTACTATCAACAAGGGCAGTTAATTGAATTATCTTGAGGAAAGACGACAGTTGTAATTAAAAGCTATCTATAATGAACCTTTTGATCTAAATGCGAGCCGAACATGGTCTTCAGTTTTTATTTAATATATAAATATTTTGTTACTTAATCGTCAATTTTCAACCAACACTAAAGTCTGGACAATTACTATTAAAACTTATTACGTTGTTTTCGTACAAAAGCAATCTATATTTTGTTTGCTTATTTTATCATGTCTGTTTACCTACCAATCAATCCAGGTTAGAGTTATTACGATACAAATATACAGTCAGTCAATATGTAGTAGTCATATTGTTTTTTTAACATTATTACGTGTCCATGAATAAAAAAAACTATAAAATGTGGATTAAGTGTTGTCTCTCCGTCAGTCAATAATCATAAAATGGATATTCTATTTGTAGAAGTATTTCGTTTATTTTGCTGCATAGTGCATAAAATGATTCATACTCTGCCTCTATAGCAATGATTAAATGTTATATTATTAAATTAGAAAAATGATATTCAATATTACGGAAATTGCTCTGCTGATATGAGATCTCCCTTTAATTTGTGATTTCTATTTATTCTAGCCCTTATGATGGCAAGTGGTCCAAGACTATGATTGGTTACGGACCTGAGGATGACAACTTTGTCCTTGAACTGACATACAATTATGGAATCGGAGAATATCGTCACGGGAATGACTTTGTGGCAATTGAAATCTTGAAAAAGGATGTTTCTGCTGTAACTGCAACTGGAGCAAAATTGCAAGGCATTGACGGGGCTGATTCAGAAGGCTATGCATTAGAGACCAATGGATATCGCTTTAATATTTTTCAGGATGACAAAGGTTTGTATCATTCAATCAGTTAAGTTTTATTGAGTCACCAGTTACAGGAACAAAATTCTTCACACAGGTTTTACTTGTCAGTCTATAAGTAAAAAATAAGGGTGCTTTCTTTTCGTTTTTTTCCAGGAGACAGAATCAGTCGCGTTGTGCTCTCTTCCTCGAATCTCTCGAAGACCTTGGACTTTTATGGCAAGGCGTTGCAGATGAAGAACATTAATAAAGACTTAACATATTCGGACAACGAATGTAAACTTCAATTCAGAGGCCTGGAACAAGGCGTAAAACTGGATCGCGGTCAGGCTTTTGGCCGTATTGCATTTGCTTGTCCAACTGAGCAGTTGAAACCTATTGAAGCCACTGCATTAAAATCATCATATGGCGAAATCGTTCAGACTCCTTATGTGACCCTTCCAACTCCAGGGAAAGCGGATGTTCATGTGGTGATATTGGCAGATCCTGTAATAAACATTGAATTGTTTTAATTATGAGCTTCTATTTTACACTCAATTTAATATCAGATAAAAGCTATCAATTAAAATGTTTATGAAGCCAAGGTAACCAATGTAATTAATATAATCTGCAGGATCGTCACGAAATATGTTTTGTGGGCGATGAAGGTTTCCGTGAGTTGTCAAAGGTTGATCCAAATGGTGACAAGTTGCTGGAGGATGCGATGGCTGCTGACAAGTCAAATGAATGGTTTGCTAAAAAGGGCCTGGAAAAGGGAAAGCAATTGGACTAAATGGCAACAAAGCTTGAAATCCAGTTGAATGTCATCGATCACAATTTTTAAGAAACTGTTCGTCAATTTGTAAAATGGTTAAAATAATCTCACCTTTTACTAAAATAGCATTCCATCAGCATCATTATCTCTTCTATGAATATGTTGGTCCACTATAAAGCATGGTACTATGTATTACTATTAAATTAAGCTGCAATATGTAATAATTAAGGTGCATAATTTGTTAAACCAAAAGCGTTGCTGTGCCTGAACCCAATATTGCAATGTGATTTGTGAAAGCCTGTGTTATGTTATCTTTAAACTTTTTTTCAGTTTTAGCATCACCATCAAAGTTGTCTTCAATCTAGATCTGATGTACTGAAGTTATGTGCTATTATAGTTTATGTGTAACCAGGACCAATTAGATTATCAATTATAAAATATGATAACATGTACGCGATGTTAAAATCATTAATAAACATTATCGTACTTAATGAAAAAATAAATTGTTTAATAATTAGCAATAATTTTTGTTCCTGTAGTAATTGTTGGGGATAACAATTGTATTAATTTAAGGACTTTGTATATTGTATTGTGTTTTATTGTTTTTGGCGATACACCTATATATATGCATCAATAGCAACAAAATAAGTTTTTGTTTTTAGATAGGATCGGAGTTAATTTTGTTCGATTCAATGATTTTTTATGGTGACTTGCGTCATGTCATACATTTAGCGTTTACCTTTTTGGAGCATGGCTTTTTACTGGCATATTGCATCAAAATATGGTACGCATACTCAGCAAAGCCAATATTTATAAACAGCAGTTATAGTTATGGGAAAATATAGTAGCCTATAGCGATTTGCAACTTTCATGAATTTTGACAGATCCTACCACTAGCATAATTAAAATAATACACACATGTTCGTTCTAGAACTTCAAGCAGTGGCAAAACAACTTGTCGGCTTATATTTTATCCAAATAAATGTTTCTATGTTGCGGAGATACTAGACTACAACACTAAAAAGATAAACAGAATAATAATTCATGAATAATATTTAAAACTTCCTACATTATCATTTGAGCTAACAGAAAGGCACTTATCCCTATAAATGCGGCCACTTTAATACCAATAATTTGGAGTACTAGGTACCTTTTCTGAAACTGAAACGAACTATTTTTAAACATTGTAGTTTTAAATATTTCTGTTGTGATGAAAATGTTTCTTAAGTCGAACATAATACATAGAGAAATTTTTCACATGACTGCTCATTTCATTTAACAACAATTGAGAGGCTAGACGACTAAGTTATTCAAATTGGCAATTGTGTATTTCATTATGTATGTATAAAATATTGACTACGTTTTGCCAGTTGCGCCTCTAAAAACTAAAACTACACACCTAGCATAAAATGTATTTTCATTTTCCATTTTATAATTATTAATTAGATTTTAAACGTGTAAAATTCCACAACCAGTCCCTACTGCTATACAGTAGGGATTTATTTATGTTTTAGATACATTAATCATTGTCGCGAAAAATCAGGTTATGTAGATCTTCTTCATCATCATAACCATCACTCTCACCTTCATCCCCATTGCCCGACCTTCTCATATTGATTAGTTTTTGTCTGAGGTCAAACCCACCTTGTTGTTGATTACTCAAGCTTTCCTCTACACCACCTCCTCCATCCCTCATGTTATCTTGAAAATCAATTCCACTACCACGCTTAGCACCCAATCGCTCAGCTATTGGCCTGCGCGCTTTACTATTCGATTTTGTTCTAAAACTACTGTTTCTACTACTATCTCGACTGAATTCCCAATTAGTTTGCGCAAAGCCACTACTATTTTCATTACTACGCTTGTGACCTAATCTACGATATGCACGTCTCTTTTGCCGTTCTTCTTCCTCATCAGCGTGCATTCTCATTCTGGGTGCTGATAATCGCTCTCTCCATGCGATATTATCACCATCATCATCATCCTCATTTCCACCACCTCCTTTCCTACTACTATTCCTTTTCCTTCTATGGGATCCATCTTTCCAATCATTAAGAGCAAATCGAGCATCATTATCATTTAAATCTTCTATATCACTAACACTTTCCCCTTCTTCATCAGATGAATTACTACCTCTTTTACGTTTTTGTCTCGTTTTGAGCAAGTCTCGCGCGTCAACCGCTTTGGAGGACGGTACCATTGTGGCATCCGTAGACTTAATTGAATCCTGTCGCTTCATTGGTGATATTCCTGATGGAGCAATGTCATCCTCTGGTTCCTTGCTTTGGTGTCTAGCTGTAGTCAGCCGATCCCTGGCAGACCTTTGAAAGGCTTCCTCGTCATCCCACATTGCACTGAGTTGTCCCCATCCATTCTTATCATTTGGATTAGCTAGTTTCATCTGAGACTCTCGAAAGTTTGCTTCTTCCTTTTCTCGCCTGTCAGATTCAAATGCAGAATGCTCAGAGCGAACTTTCTTGCGTCGACGAATATTTTCCCCGCGTTCTACACCAAAAGATATACAGTTAAGTTTTATACTACTAATCAACCAGCAAATCTCTGAATCATGCTACAAATAAAATACTTACCCGAATTTTCTCGATTACCCAAAGCTTTATTCGGATTGCCGTATTTTTGATAATACTCACTAAAGCGCTCTGCCCGTTCCTGTTTCTTGTCGTTTTTTGTTGCATATCGTATTAGTATCCCTTTCGCTTTTTCACAAGGAGTACCAAACCTCCAAACATATCCAGGTGGCATTGGAACAGTAATCGAGCTTTGTGGAATAACATCTACTTTGTCGTAATCAAAGTCTTCATTCATATTTTCAGACTTTTCTTCATTGTTCTCGTCCTTGTCAGGAATCTCCGCAGCTTGGACAATACTACGCTTTCGTTCTACCATCCTAGGATCCATTTGAATTGGTTTGGATGTTTTTATTAGGGCTGTTGCTGCGTCATATTGGTCTTTATATATTACCACACCTTTGAACAAAATTAGACACCAAATATAATTATTTAGGAAACGTAACAAAACAAATCAATCATAACTTTGAAAAATGAATACAGAAACTCACACATTGCGTCATTAACCCACTCCATTGCTATCGGCTTTTGACCAAGATCGTAAAGATACTTAAATATTTCATTAGTGTTCATGTGATTGGTTCCTCGGACTATAATAGAATCCAGTCTATAATGAGGAGCCACTTTATCCAAAGTTAGTTTACCTCCGTCATCTTGAATTAGACCGCAACTGCAAATATTAACAAATTATTTTGTTTCAATTGAAAAGTTTCGTCACTTATTTTACAGTAGCTTAAATATGATTTTGCAAAGCCCACCTTATGTAAAAGTTTAATAAATCTTCGTCAGAAAGTTGAACATTCTGTTCAGTTCCACTGCCTGTTGTAGGTTCCTGCCTGCCTGTTCCAAATCTTAAGGCCCTCGACTGTATCTTTTCATCATCAAATTCCAAATATGGGTTAGGATAACGCCTCGCCACCGGTGACCTCTCTCTTCGTATATCATTACGTCTTTTACTTGACCGTAAAGAGGAGGAACGGCTAAAATATTGTGTCTTGTCATCTTCAAAATTATAAAGAACATAAAAATTCAACTTTTAAAGATAAGTGGGATATCACTTCTATAACAAAATTGGTCTAGTCTGAATATTGTTTGTCAATTACCTATGGATCCATCTGACTGTGACTGCGTCTCAGATATTTCCCCATCTTCCTTAGCACTGTCGCCTCCATTATCTTCCGGCTCCATAACAGATATTGTGATATTCTCTATAGGGGATATTGCTCTTGTTGTGCGACTATCAGAACGGTCTAGCGTTGCATTTTTCATGTTACCAGCTCTACTTGCTAACTCTTTCTTCTGGCGGTCATCAGTCTTTGAAAATTCTGTTATTTCAAGGTCATCCGCCTCCAAGTCCAGTTCCAGTTCATTTTCGTTGTTATTTTTGAATATATCGTTAACCACCTCAACCTGTAAAGTATCCCCTCCATCGTCACCATCTTGGTCCATAGGCTCAAACTCAGATTCAGTCGCCATTTTTCTATCTGCAACAGAGTTTGTTAATAATTTATAATTACTAAAATATATTTCTGAACATAAAATCCATTTTTAAAAACCAGCATAACTACAAGATAACTCACTTTAATAATACAATTAGCACACAGTACAAGTCCCCAAAACCGAACACAGGCAACCCCGTTCTGAAACCAAATGTTGAAAAGTAGCGACTATCACAGATAAAGGCAGAGAGATAGGTTAGCAGATCTGGTCACGATAACTGTAAATTCAAAAAAAAAAGTTATCTCATAAATATTTTCAAACCCATTCCATAACTCAACTGAATTTTGATCTTAGGCAATAACCCATTACTTACCTACCAACTATACCGTTTCAGACTCTGTAAAATGCAGGATTTACTAAATAACTTGCAAAACTCACAATAATTTGCACTAGACACAATGTTCCAACAGAATAACCTCAAAAATCCTTTACTATCCAGAATGTCACTCAAAACTTTTGATTGCATTGGTAGTTTGTACGCGCACAAGTCGTCATTATCATTAATGCGCAAATGTGCATTGCTGATTCCTTGCCATCAGTCAAGTCAGCAGCTTCCCAAATGCTCCAATCACTCAGCTCTAGCATGCAAGCATCAAAAGCCACCACCGTATGTATTTTATGAATGTTAGATTTCATAAGCAATTTAATTGTATTATTTGTCTGATTATAGTGCTAATTTCATCCTGGATAAATACCACAACTTGCAAGTGTTCACGCAATTTTCACATTTAAAAAGTGGACAGAATTTACCCAAAAGTTATTAACTCTCCACGACCTATATAACATTAGATGTATTGTGCTTGCACGTACTCCACTTTAAATTTTTCATGGACAAAACTTCTAGCCTCTTTTAAATTTAAATGTTGAATTCCAAACAACAAAAAGGTAATAAAAGTGTCATTAAAATGCGACGACACAACAAACAAGGTAAACGTTCTACTCTTCCATATTCTGTTCAGAACTGCCAATTCCTTCGATTTCTCCTTTACCAAAATTACAGAGGTTAAACTATTTTTATTGATTTTTATTACAACTTCAAGTTCACAATATTGATTATTGACAGGAGCGGCGAGCAGTTGTTAATTTTGTGTAGGCCAAGAAGAACCCAAGGCGTTATCATGATGATGAAAGGTATTTATTTACTGACGAGAGCAGGCAACTGGCTTTGACTATTAAAAGACAGACAGCAGTAACATGTAGCAGGAGAAAAGGCTAATCATTAGTGTTTTGTAAAATAACATACCTTTCATCAGGTAATCATCATGAACGCATTTTTTTACCTTTTCAGCATTCCTAAATCCATCCTAAGCTGTCCATCCGGCACAAGCAAGCATAGCATAACAAAAAGAAGATAGCCATGTCAGGAGGTCTTATGTATTTTGCAACTGTGAAAAATAAACCTATTAAAATATACACTTTGTATTTTGTAAGTAAACCATTTCTATAGTTGGTTGGTTGGTAGTTTGGTAGTGTTGAACGAAAAAGGCAAGCATCATAAAAAGGTAGCAGAAAAGAAATGTATACAAGAACCATGTATTACTATTACTATGTATATATTGTCTATGTGCCTTGTACAAGAACCGTAGCAGCATAACACGCATGTATACGATGCCAAGATGCCACACATACCTAAAAGCAGTGGGTTCATTTACCCGCTGAATTTGAAATGGTTTGAGATGAATTAAAATAACTTGTAATATTTTTTAGAGTAAAATCGCAAATCTGAGTGAAAATATTACATGCAAAATGTTGCGAATGTTGCGATGATAAGGCGGCTTGAATGTTGAACGTGACATATACAAAAAATCAACTGGTGACTGTGTGCAGCTAATAGACATATTGTCAATTTTTTACTGTTTAAATAGTATCGGCATTTGTTTGTTGTAGTAAAAGTCATTTTTTTGGTATATTGTGTTTGTGGAGTGGGTGGTTTTTTTCGGTAATGCGGAACAGTTTAATTTCTGTTTTATTGAGGAATAATTTTTGTGGGACAAGTTTTGCAAGTCAATGGCGGCTCAACTGCAGCTTGACCCTACTGGAGGGGAACTTTTAAGTAGTGCTTGGAGGGATCTGGATAGCAAATTCTTATCGAATGACAGTCCAACAAGTGCACAAAAGATGCTTCAGTCGTCAACCCCTGCGGATAGATTGGATCACATTCTAAGTCATCCGTCACTCTACATTCGGGCGTCGGATTTAATCTTGTATGTGGAAAATGTGGGAATTTTTCATTTGAAGCAACATTTCCAGTTAATTGTGGAGGCAGTCTTTGGAACATCTAGTAAATACCCTCCTTGGCCACTCCGAGGTATAACCAAAGCTAGTAATCCACGGGAAGCGATGGTTATTCAAAAGTTTTTGGGAGCGACAGGATGTTTGGTGAATTTAGCAACAAGGCTGCTGGAAGATCCGGGATTTAGTATTGAAATGGGGCTGGAAAAGCTGCCCTTTGCTCTGTCTCAGAGGATTTTTCAGGGGGACGTACCGGCTTACTTTAGCAGTCGCTTGTGCATGACAGATCCATATCCACAGGCTGCGATGACCTCCCCAATGATTAAATGTTTGAGGGTGAATTCATTTGAGTTTTTCTTCATGTCGTTTGCCGCACATATTTGTGCTTTGAAAGGGACTGGGATTACATCGGATTATTTGGTTGGATGGGGCACCATGACTGATAATTTGTACAACAATTTACTGGATGACTATTTAGCCTACTTTTTCCCATGTAATGGACGTGGTGTTCCAAGTGATAACTTCAGACTATCGTACCAACAAGTTAATGACTCCATGTACATAGCTCAGAATTTGAGGACTCAAATGATGAACTCTGAAACTAGTGGAGGTAGTGTGGAAAATACTACACCAAGGTTAATTAAGGCGTCGCTGCTATTGGAACAATCTCATCCGGCTCCAAGGGGAGATGCCTTTGTACGGAAGAGCCAAACTCAGAAAGAAGTTTGGCGAACTGAAACGATCTTGTTGGTATGTACGGAAATGTGGATGGCCCATGCACCTGGAGTAGTTTCTTACAAAAACTCGTCGCCGGTTTCAACTGATCAGGTTAGTAATTTTATCAATTGTATTGTTAGTTTCACAATTATGTTTTTTTGAAGGATAGTACTATTCTGTTGTTTGATGTACAGTTTGGGAAAGTGATGCTACCAACCGTTGATGTTGTGAAATCTGTACGTATGCTTGTCAGACATTCGCATTTTTTCCTGAATTGCATTACAATCAGCGTTATGCATCCCATGGAAGAACTTAAGAGGTGATTAGTAATATCTTTATGTAGTAAATGCTTGCTTATTGATATAAAATTGTTTTAATAATTTTCTAATCTGTGATATTTTACTTTTCACAGAGATGTGTATCCAGCATATCACAAGCGTTTGTACAAATTTCTGCGGCACCTGTTTTACAACTGGCCGTTGGATACTTCATTTCGAATTGTTTATGAAACCTGGCTTAGCTATGTGCAACCTTGGAGGTATGTTCATTACGAAAGAGTGCGTAGCTCCCCAAATAACAAAGAGGCTGCTGAAGAGCCGGTGGACAACCGATGGTATAGCTTTATCCAGGAGAACATTTTGTTCTACACCAAATTGTTTAACATTGTGTTAAACCGAATGAGCAGAATGGACTTTGCCACTACCAAAAACGCAATGATGTTTTATCGCATTGCTAAAGTATTCACGGGTCCAGAGTATTTGAAAATCATGCTGCAGGATATAGACAACGTGATTACAAGTTATGAACAACCGTTCTACATGGGACAGGTCAATGGATACCACAGCGGTGGTAGATCTCCATCCAGCCCCGGAGGAGTAGGTTACCCATCTCAGTTTGGTAGATTTTCTTCTCCTGGGGATTCCCATCCAAAAGGCAATGCCATCATCAGAATAGCCACTTTAAAGCAAATGATGAAGGACTGGGAGCAAGCAGATTTTATTTACGAGCCCTTGTTTTCTGATACAAACAAGAAAGTTGTAAGTTGATATCCTTTGTTGATTCTTTGTTATTTTGGGGTATAGTTTTCATGACCATTATGGTTATGTTTTAATAACCATTCAAAATTTATTTTTGCCAGATGTATAGTCTGACGGAAGTTGCCAAAAATGCGAAGCAGCAGCTACAAGAAGTTATTGATGCTACATTGACCCAGCAGAAAAGGCATCAATCCATGTGGGATAAACTGCTTGGTAGCCACGTAAACAATGCGGTTGTGGGTCAATCAATAAATGAGCTAAACAAAGCTATTAATCAGTTGGAAGTTGGTGTAAATCAGTTCGCTATCTTTTTCGATGTAAGCGTTTACATTACAGTAAATACAAAAAAGTTCCATGTTTACAATGGTAAACTAATGCTAGTTATTTCTGTTATTATTTAGATCCCCATTCCTGAAACACCGGATCATCTGAGAGCCCCTGTTTTCACTCCCACCAAATTACCACGTACAACATTCATTGGATCAAGTTTAGATAGTTCATTTTTGGATGGCTCGGAAAATAAAATTACAGTGCTACCATCAGGCACCTACAACTGTGATATGCTGCTCCCTAATGGGAATCCGGATTTTGCTGATCCCAGAAGTGATGAATGTGCTTTACTTGTTGAGTGTACCAAATCACTAAATGGCCTTCTTAATGATAAGGTAAGCTGATAATAGCAGCAATCACATTATAAGTAAACATTCAACTAATCTCAATTGTTCAAATTTTAACAAAGTTTTTCTCTCAATTTTTCAGTTTGCAAGTGACATTATGCGTCATTATTTCCAACGCAGCTGGAAAGGAAGACTAGCCCGTGCGGCGTTTGCTGAGCCGATAGAATATTTTAACCTTGATAAGAAGGGACGATCTCGAGAAAAATCTAGAAAGGTGCTACCTCCAAGAATAAACCTACGATTTTTAAGTTCAGTGAACTTTTTGTTGATTATTTTGGGATTCTTTGTTGTGTTTATGCTGTGTGGAGTTGTGTATGGTATTATTCCAGTCATCCTGGTGTTTTGGATTATTTTCGTTGTGGTTCGTGCTGTTACCGAACCTGAGAAAAAGCTAGATGATTTAATTTACATGTTTGGTGATCGTAACTATAATGTGGACTTTAGAGGGCGAAATGAACAGCGTTCTATGCTGGAACAAAGTTTACCATATGAATAATTATACTCCTTGTAAAGATTGTCAGTCCTAAGCTTTAGTTTACTTAAGATTAATTGTAATGAAGAGATTACCTTGGTAATTTGTTATGAAAATATTGATTTATTTCGTAATGAATTCCAGTAATAACATTGGTGAAACTTTAAGAAACATAATTTCGGAGGTTTAATAATATTTTTAAAGTAAAAAAACAATATATTTTTCTCAATGATAATATTTAATACTGATGAGTATTTTGAAACATTAAAATTAATTCAAAGACTTTCCCTGTAAAAATGTTAAGACAATGACTTCAGAATAAAAGATAAGCTAAATTTTGTACTTACTTTAATCAAAACAAGGTTAGCCATGCATTCTATTCATTTCCGTGATACTTGTGAAATATCATCATCCCAAAATTTGATGGCTTTAAAGAACACCTCGAGACGTCGTATATTTTTGCGAGCCATTAAAATAACAATATACTACTAATTCAGTGTACATTTTGAATGAATCTTTTATGCTATGAATGAAAGTATATTAGGCTTCTTCATTGATGCATTTTAAACCTTTTTTCTTATTGATTGATGTCCAATGTCACATAAATTGCATTGCATTCATTTATGCACAACTGATTGAGTGATTATGATTATTATGGTAACTCGTGATATGATTTTCTATTTTCTTGATCGTCGTACGAAAAAACGTAAATGGCTATGCAGTCTAAAATTATAGTCATTATTAACTGTCACATGTGCCCATTACTACTGGACTACTGCAAATTGTATTTTGGCATGGTAGTGGTAGTAACGTTTTCGTTTTGATCTATTTTTATTCATAAATATAGCAATAATCTATGATGAAAACAAATACATCAACTTTAGGTCGACAAGCTCAATTTTTTATATTTTCATGCTTTCACCCATTCAATCTAGGAAAAAACAATCAGGCGTATTAAGTGCATTAAAATGTTTGTTAGCTGCCTACCCAGCCAGGATGGACTAGAAACAAGAAAGAATTGTATGTGTCGTGTGTTGTGTATGCAAGCAAGACTGTAAATAAAACATGCAGACAATAGAATTGAAATGACAAAAACCAAAACTAAAGCAATGTGTGCAGCCGCCGGTACTGTTTCTGCTACAGGAAAGGAAAATATGCACTCAAAAAATAATATAGCGACCATGTTCAATAATATCATGTGCGTAGCGTGTTTCTTCGCCTTATCGCGTACAACAATAGTGATCCAATTTTCACAAAACAAAATTGCTTTGCAAGTTAACCATAAATAGACTAAGTAAACTCATAAAAAAATTTTTGTTGATTGCATTCATGCAAGGGAAATTAATCTATAAAGGATGCGGATGGAATGATGGAAATAGTATTAGAGCTTTTGTTTGTTTGTTCTGTACCTACACAAATATTTATATATTATGCTTAAGTAATAATATGATGGTCTCTCCTTCAACAAATCAAGCTAGTGAGAAAGATGACGAACATAAATACATATGCAAGTGCAAAGCCATAATCATTAAAATAATGCTACACATAAACTTTGCTGCGTAACATTTTCACTTGGCTGTATGAAAAGTGGTAATGTCAAGTCAAGAAACAAGGAACGGTCACCTTTCTAATAATAATCCATTCCATCTCCATCATTATTATTTAAAAGAAAATTCATGAAAACCAAACGTACCAAATATTTCATGCTAATGCTAAAACATACCACAAAAAATGGCAAGAGTAAATTTTAAAAGCAGCAAAACTGCATGGAACTCCAACAAGAAAGTAAAAATAAATAGACTACATAATTCACCCTTTTCTCACCTACCTCGGATTTTTGTATAAATCTTACATAATATGCATACATACCTGAACAAAAAAGCAATAAGAAAAATACATAATATATAGTACCCAAAAAAGCAATAGCCATTATACAATAATAATAACAATAAGCATTTTAATTTAATACCTTCACAAGCAACACGGTTTAAAAAAAATAAAGCCTTTCTTTTCATCTGTCTTTCTGTTTTGTTACAATTGTTTATGTAATGTTGAAAACGCTGATTGCAAATTATAATGTGGTACTGGTTATTGAGATTGCTAGCTATCGTGACTTCGTGCTATAACATTGAATAATGATAATCAACTCAAGTGTTTATGAATATAAAGCGCTTTTGCATACATTACTACATTACAATGTACACACACTACAAAACACACCTCTCGCTCTGCAAAATTTATTTTCATACATGCAAACTTATTTGACTACACGGAACAAAGTCTTATACTGGTTTTTAAAAACAAAGTTAAGCATTTCTGGTTTTAACGAAGTCCTTCATCTCTATTTATGGAAAAGTACCTAAAATTCTTGTTGTCCACACACTAAAAAAGCCTCA
>JAQFXM010005066.1:0-15720 GCA_034693345.1 Entomobrya multifasciata
CAAAACAAAATGCATATGTGAATGAGCTTGTCGGCTTTTCCAATAATAATTCCGGCATAAGCATCAGCACGAAATAAAGGGTGTCCCATAATAATGTGGAATTTTTTCAAGCGTCATTTATGAAATATTTTATCAACTTCATCTATTCATGCAACACATCACTAAAAACTACGAATTTCAAGCTTTAAAAATTGTATAAATTTATATCTGTAGCCTTAAAAATTTGAGATAAATCCGCTTGCAAATTTGTCGTGTGTGACCCCATTTTTTCCCGTCCAAAAATTTGTTACGTAATTTGTTGGAAATATTACATAAACTACTGCATACGAACTCTCGATGCCCAGTTTCGACACGTTAATCAATTACTGCGTAAAAGCGCTATCCAAAACACTATACAACTTTAAATTATGTCTGCACATGCAACCACAATGGCTAATTCAACACAGTTGGTCAAAAAATCAAAAATCAATGGACTATATTTTGGTTCTCGCCTTGTAAATACTGAAGCTGTTGAAAACAGATACAATATCAGGAACCATAATATTCCCTAAATTACGCTCTATCGTACGATATCCAAAACTTGGCACAGAAATATCATACACGAAGAAATAATAATGGCAAACTTTGGGAAGAAAATAAGCAATATGTCTTGCTTCGTTCGATAAATTCAAAATTTTGCGTTTGATTTCAAAGCTCATAAAAACCGACAGAAGTGGAGTTGTGTTATGAGTTTGGGCATTTATGAAAGCTTATGTTTTGGTCTATCTAATAGGTACAACATTGCGTTTTTATTTACTGAAATGAAGTAGTTACCCCAATGCAATTAAAAAGGTCACTTTGAAATCCAGGAATTTTAGGTTTTTGAGTGCACTTTAAAAGGCCTTGACAAGATTTCGAAAATATTTTTAGCAGACTCAAATCGAACATTTTCTATACTTTAAATATTGTAGTTTTCAAATATATATGGCACGAAAAGATTAAGTTCGTCGGTTACTGAAAAAAGTGACAATAAAAAATTCCACATTATTATGGGACACCCCTTATATAAAATATTATTTCACTATAGAAGCAGCATTTACCGCATGGTCAATTGTATGCTCAGCCTTTTTTCATACTTATGGATTCCTAGAACTACATGTAGCAAACCGAGATATCAAAGCCATCTATTCATTTTTCGCAGAAATAATACTTTTATGTCTATTGTGCAATTTTATTGCTTTGGCTATATGTACTCTCATATATCAAGTCTTCTATTTTGTGACAACTGTACCTATGCAAGCAAACATTATACGCTTGACAAAGAATATGCTTGAGTGAAGAGTATATTTTTTTGTAAAGAACCAACCTATATTTGGTTAAGCTGATGTACACCAACCAACGTTTCTCAGAAATAAAAAATCTAATAAAAACAAAGCAGCCAACGAAAAGCCGAATGATATGTTTTTGCGTTTCTACGTCTTAATTTTTTCTATCAATAGCTCCTCTCAAATTATAACTAAAGCTTTCAAAAAGAAACCTATACGATTTTCCGTATTTTTGAAGAGTAAATTTACTATTTCAGTTAAATTTACATTTTAAAGTCAAAAAGTTATTGAAGCTTTACGTGAAACTTTAACTGCAAAATAGTCATGGATAATAATAAACCGGTAAGTTTGAAACGGTCCATTATTTAGGCCAAGAATTAATGACATACCAACTGCAGAATTCGGAACTATAGTATCATTATTATACATTATACTCATTTAATATTTAGCTTACTCGAATCGACACGGCGCCGTACTTTTACTATGATGAGAAGAGAAGAGTCCCAATTTTTGGAATGACTGTAAAAGCCGACAATTGCAATCATCAGCATCTTGAACAAGAAATTGTAAGATATTCATTTATGGACGATGTTTTTCACTGTTTTATGTAAACTTTATTAGAAACGGCCTAAATATTTTCAATTTATTTGGCAATAGGTTGGCAGATTTGTCGCCACTCAGAAGAAAAGTATGATAAATGAAGCATCAGTAAAGTTCACACCAATTCCAATCATTGATACAAAAACATTAAAAACTCAACCAAAGTAGTTTTTGGGATGTATTTGTTTGTTTCCAACACATTTGACATGTTTGTTTAAAACCTTTCGAAAATTTGAATGATTTGAATAAAAACAAGAATTTTACAAGAAAGGATGCTAGTAACATATAAGCAGGACTTGTTTTTTAAGGTTTACTTTAACGTATATTATAAATTTAACGGTAACATTTCAAGTAAATTTGAATCTCCTGCAAATGTCATTCCATACATAATGTTTACCCAATTTACCATACAAAGTTTTAGGTACAACCTATTATGGTTGCAAATACTCATAATAAAATTCTGAACATTTTGATTCATGAATCTCAACTTGTCCCAAAATTTACGTTACTACTACATTGACACCGAATGCAATTGCCACCTGGCTTTGCAGACTGGTGTGGTCATGAGATGGCAAGATGAATGACGAATATTTTTTACATGATTCAGCCAAATAAGTATGACACTTGTGACACTTGTGTTTCTATAGCGCCAACTAAAACCGTATTGCTTAACCCAAGATATAATATGCCATTTTACAAAAAAACATTTATTTTATGGCATCATGATAATGCCAAACCATTTGTTTTTCCTACAGTAAAGCTCCTTTACATAAATGAAATTTAATTACATTGCAAAAAAAAAACATAATATAATTATAGAACTCTACCGTGGGATAATATATAAAAACATAAAGTCATTTATTTGAGCTTCTGCAGATTTTTTAAATGCTAAAACGCATTTGAAAACAATATTAACTGATTGCTGGTGTACAGCATTTGATTTAGAGCTGCATTTGTATCGTAGAGAAATTACGCCAAATTTCGATTTACTAAATTTTAGGTGAAAATATTCCCAAATCAATGCAACTGGGCTGGAGCACTAGGTTTTCATAAACCACAAAATGCAATACAGATATGGTATCGTTTTTTACGTTTCAACTAATTATTATTAACAGATATTTACGAAACATCTTAAATTAGGTAGCAACATAAGTACTTAAGCTTTTTATGCTCTCATTATGTATCGAAGTATGCTGAAATATATGATTTTATGTTTTTATCTATTATATTTTTTCATGTCATTGTAAAAGTTTAGCGTTGGATTTAGCTATAGGTAGTGCATCTATTCGGTTTAGGTATAAGAAAGTATATTATGTTCCAGGAAAATCATATTCTATAGCTTACAATATAGGGATTTGCTGTACTAGTATATATACTTAAGGTAAATATATATGTTTTTATGTGTAATATGTATTTATTATGCTGCAACACAGAAATAGGGTAAGTATACATAAGCAAAAGTTGATTAACCTGTCTTGTGATTGGTTGCCGACCAAATGCGTAATTTACTTTTGTTGTACTGTATGTACCAAAATTCTTTAGTTTATATGCATCTCATTCAATTTTTTTCTTTGTACCAACGTGATAGTGTGCTTTAAGTAAAATCAAGCATCGAATTTTATTTACCAAATACAGGATTTTCTCTGATACAAATAGCGAAATATTATTATTAATATATACATATAGCATATAACTTAAAAATATACTTGTTTCTATTGAGAATCTTCTAGAGAGTCAGTTTTCGAACTGACTTTTCTGAAAAGTGTATTTTTAACGATAATGAAGTTAGATGTATTTATCTGTAAACTTGTGTATACATACTTTTGAATTGCCTTTAATAAGCAGCGAATACACAACATTGATGTTTAAGATTTTTCCTGGACATTTCTGTGCATGCAAAAGTCAAAGCATAATCACAGTTAAATTTAACGTCTAATACACATCCATAAATTATATTGTCAAAATAATGGCAGTCAGCTAAACAGTCAGTAAGTTTATACTAAGGCTCCTGTATCATAATTTCAAAATGAATACAGATAAAACTAACCCCTATTACTAGAATATTCTCATGGCTACATTTTTTTCTCGAAAATATACATTGCTAATAGGTAATTACTTTACTAGCACCACGGCTTGTACATTTAACTTATATACAAAATATGATGTATTTGATCAGGAATTGATTTTACCTTATATGAAAAACTACTTACACGCATGTAAAAATCGAGATGTTGAGTGTACAATAAACCAATAACTGGGTATAACGAAGTGGCAAATTTAGTATTTTAGAGATGTCGATTTAGTTGGTTGATCGAGCAAACGCACAGCTTTGACGTCGTTAGGACTGGCAATCACGTCGAAATGTTGATTTTAAATCCATCCGAGGACTTAAGGGTTAGTTCAGATTAATTCAAAATCTTTTTTACGATGTAGGGCTACTAAACTACTAAATTTGAACCAACATGTTAGATGTTTTAACCCTTGACCTTACTTTGCCCCGGGTGACCCGAACAGATAGATTTAACCCGAAAACGATAGTTATTTCCTTTGTACCTATATTATCGTGCCTGCCAATTTTCAAGGAAATCTATCGGGGTAACTAGACGGGAAACTTCTGAAAATTTTGATCTTCAAAGCACTCGGGGTTCAAAATTTTGGGTAAATTCAACTTAAATTTTGCATAAATATTTCGCTCAAAAAGGGATATTTACCAATTAAATTAGGATTTTTTACAGTTGACCAAACTAACAGTTTACAGATTCGACCCAAAATCAGTAACGTTCTTGTGAAAGATTACATACATAAATGCTCATGCAAATTTTCATCAAGATCGGTTGACGCATTTTGACACTAACACGCAAACAGGCAGACTGACACTCAGACAGACATACCTACAATTACCCGGTCACGACGGATATTATAAAGGTGCACCTCGTCCCTCTTAATAAAAACAGATGTACCTCACAGCAAACAGAGCAAAAATATATTTTGAGATAAGGGTGTGTGAAAGAAAAGAAGCGTCTTTTGTTGCTATGCGGATTGCGAAAATTCTCGCTTGCAAGAAAGAAGCCAAAGAAAGGCTTTTTTATGATTTTGTTTGTTCTTTTGGGTCTCCATTTTCATTTTTGTTCTGAGACTCACAAGCATCAGTACTGGAAGCGAAATCTCTAGCATAATTTTCATATAATTTTATTTAGAAATTTTGTTTCCTAGTTTTTTGAAAAATTTAGTTTCATCAACATTTTAAAGACCTTCGATCAATTACGAAAATCATAATTAAAGTTTGTCCCAAAATACTACCAAAAATACTGCCGACAAACCATGAACACTGCTTATTTAAAGGTACGTACTAAAATAAAAGATATATAATGTTACTGAGCAAGCAACTATTGATCTAATATTAAAAGTAGCTAACGAAGAGTAACCCAAATAATTAATGAAAGTGGTTGTGATTCTTGTAAGTATGAGTTGTGAATATAATTCAGTTATTCTTAATTTATAATATTTTAGGCTACCGAACCTCATTTCACTGTGCATCCGGAACGGTACCGTGTATTTTCCAAAATGAAAAGACGAAGACGCTTAAGGAAGTAAAACCTGCCACAGCCAAAATTCAATCAACTAGTTAAGTTAGTGAGTTAGTGTTTTCACCAATAGAAGCAATACTTTCTATTAACTATTTAATAAAAAATATTATGCTAATATATTCTTTGTTTTTTATTTTAGGTAGGATCTTATTGAGTAGTATACTATAAAAGCCAAAAATAATGACCACCCATTTGGAGGTACAATAGGAAAGTTTACTCATTTGTTAAAGCAAACCCAGGTTGATTTTTATTGTGGCATTTCTTATCTATAATAAATAGCTATTTTGTTGTACGGTTTGGTTTAGTTTCCCTTAGCAAACTTAGATTTGAAACGGAGTTATTGATACAATATAAATTTTACATTATATTGTTGACTAAAAGTTAATCAGTCAGGCTCACAATAATTGCAGTAAAAATAGAAAAAGATGAACAAATTGAAGTAATACGCATGGTAAAAATTGATAAAAAGCGTTAGCGGGAATCAGATTTCATCAAACTTATGTAATTAATACAGTTGAAATAATTGATATAGTTATAAATTATTATTTCAGTTAACACGCAAAATGTATTGCAGTGTAGCAATCACACGTAAATCTCACCACTTAATTTATTGATAATAATTTAAGTATAAATTTAATTATGCAGCATACAGGTTTATTAAAGATTTTCCAGGGACTTATGTTCAGGTAAGAGAGGGATATAGTTCAATGATTTTGTACTATGTATATAACCTCGCAGGCTCGAGATGAAAACGTTAACATGTTTGAAATCCTAAAAATGCAGTAAAATGGGGATAAGCAATTGGATTTATTAAAAATATGTATTTAGTTCTTTTGTGTTTTGCGATGTGGAGAAGTTCCAGTTGTACATTTTGTTAGTTTTAGAATATGTTTAGTCACATGTATGCAGAGATAAGGGTTACATGATTTTAACTGAAATATCTAACATAATAGATAATATAGCGTTCGTTTTTATACTGTATGGGTGACAAAACCCAGAAGTGCGATAATGCGATTTTTTAAATTTCAAGGTATGCAAAGTATTGCAATGCCTACATACCTTGTTTTCAAGTATGGTTGGGTACTTATAGTAAGTGTGGTCATGATCCTCTTTGATAAGAGTTTTGGTGACATTCGAGTGAAAACGGTGATGTGGGCTTGGGGAAAGGAGAAAATAAACGTGAAGTAAACGGACGGGGAAGTGACTCCTACCTTACTCAGCTTACTCGGTGACAGGGAAGCCATTTCCTTATCAAAGTACTTGAAAATTTCAAATTTTTGAATTAAGAAGATAGTGATTTATGTTGGGAGAGTCTCAGTCTCTAAAGTCTAAGTCACTAATAATCATTTATGTTGAGTGTCAGTCCAAATGTCAAACGCAACATGAAAGGTATGATAACTTTTGGTAGAGTTGATATCAACGCAATTATATTACCTGGGGTCTCCTGTTTAAAATTAAAATCCGGAAAGTTTATCTAAAGTGTCTTTAAAAGTATACAAACTATTTCATGTTTGGCATTATCCAGAAGGCAAAAACTAAAGCAAACAAAGGGTATACAAATGTATGTATATCGTTGTTGCGACGGAAAGATAGCTGTTTTAAGTTTCATAGTTTAGTTTACCAATTATGTTTCAATACTACTACTAATAATAATAGTAGTCAATTATAATCACAAATATGATCATGTTGACTTAAAAATATATGATTGAAATAAAAAATTCAAAATATTTCATTACACTGACGACGTTTTAAGGCGTTTGGGTTGATTTCACATCAATAAAAAACTTAAGATACATTAAGGAACACAAAATCATTAAATTTATTAAATGAATTGTACAACTACCACAAATCCCGAAAAGTGTAGATAAATATCGCATAAACTTTCATTGATTTACGTTGTTCAGTAATAATACATATTTACAATGCATTTTACATATTCTGGAACTAGTTTCCAGTTTATCCTGTTTTCCAAAACAGGACATGGTTGTTCTTAAAACCCGTATATTAGGATATCACCTGAAAGCCACATATATTTTTCCACTCACCAAACTACAAAAATGGGAAATTCCAAGCGCTATGACTTCAGTTATTTTAAATATACTATGTGTTAATTATTACTCATTTTAAGAAAGGTTTCCGATTTCATACATTCGGTCTGGATTGATGATAGTATTTTTCATAAAAATCTGGAAAAATATCTACAGGCTTATTATCATATCTTTCAAAAATTAAACCATAGAAAGTGACGCGAGCATTTATTTAACACATTTTCACGTACTTGACTTTTGGAATGCTGCAAATATCTAGTATATTACACTGTTCAAAACATACGATCGTGACATAACATACGTTTGTGATCTAAGTATGGGTCAAATTGCATGACGCATGCACACAAATCGTAAAAAGTATAATTAATTTTAGGTTTATGCTATTCTGTACCATATCGCACGATGGTACTATGATGCTTGATGTGCAATTGAGAATACGGGGTATTCAAATAGAGAGTGGTATTTCTATTTTTCAAATCAATCTTCTTTAAAGGTTTTGTAAGTAGCATCGATGTGTGTAGATCATCTGTGTTTAGTTTAGGGTGGTAGCATGGGAATATAGGAAAGAAGCATCAAGAAGTTTGTTTTTGCAAGTATAGTTCTTGCAGTGTGGTTGTTCTTATTATATCAACATAGTAATTATACTTATGAGTATATTTTTATTATAAATGTACTACTGTGAGGTAAATTCACCCTGAATCTAATGTTGGGGTGGGTGTATTAATTACTTTGTTCGCAAATAAAAATTTAATAATCGATATTTAAGAGTTAAAAATTTCGAAACTTCATACATTACAATGTACTGATTTATTAATTATAATATAATATACGGACGGACGGACGGATAACGGGCTTTGGCTTTGGCTGGCTGCTTTTTACCAGTGCTCCCAAAATTATTTTTTATTTAGCTGATTTTTTGAAGTTAAAAATTATCTTGACAATGTTTACTGACAAGTTAAATACCCTCTTCAAAACTAATTTGTTTGTTTTTTAAAATAAGCATTTTTTATTAGTTATAATTGGAGTTTTTAAAAGTTGTTTTTGTAATCATTAATAAAAACAAAACATCAAATATATTTTGGTGCCGCAAAAAAACTGGGGCAAGTTGAAACCTAAAAAAGTACCTCTATTATCAATACCAATTCACCAGCATACACTAGAGTATGGAACGAAAACTCTAGTGGAACAGCGTATCACCGGTCCTGACATCTGCCAATTCTGTACGGGCAGAATGTCAGGCTAATATGAAGGTATTCTCCAGTACCTCTTCTCATTAAACTCTGATTTACCAGTTAACTTTCCATGAATGTTTTACTGCTTGGGAATTTCACTGGATTTTTTCTAGGATAGCCCAAAATCTTAGCAAAATGGGAAAGGACAAGTCAACAGTAGCCGAACAAACGCCCAACATAATTGTCAATGCGCTTCTAGCGTCAATGCAAAATGCGATTTCGGATGCCAAGACGACTCCTGAAATAATAACAGCATTCTGGAACTTTTACGATGAACCTGCAATATCTTGTGCTTTTGAAGTACTTGGTTTGAAAAGATCAGCAAGAAAGCGAGACAGGAAAGTTGACCTTGAGGAACTGCTGACGCATTTACGTAAAGAAGATTGGAAAGCAAAAAATTTCAAATTTGCTGCTATCGATTTTAAGGAAATCTGCCTCGTTCCTTCAGGAATAGGAGATGAACTTAATCTACGATATGAACTGATCGAGCTTCGAACAAAATTTAATGACATGACTACAGCTTTAGAAGAAGTTAAACAACTTGGCAAGACAGTACAAAATGCAAATGACAACTGGCTGAAAGTGGCTCAGCGTCCAATGCAGTCAGAACCCCTAAATTTCCTAAAATCTTTGAATACAAGAAAACCAGTTGTACCCAGACCACCAACACCTCCTCCTTCTCAGGTGCATGCTATGAGAAATCATTTTGCGGAAGTAAGCATGGAAACTACTACACTAAATAACAATTCCAAGTCTGGTAATGATGGATTTACACTTGTAACTAAAAGGAAACGACGACCTGCCACAGCGATTGTTGGTGCTGGTAGTAACAGTGGGATAAAGACTGTGTCCAAACCACTGAGGGTTAAAACGGGAATGATACTTGTATCACGTTGTGATCCGGAAACTACCTGCGATGACGTCACTCGGGAAATCCAAAAATTGCAGAGTAACATTCCATACAAGCTTCAGGGAGTTGAAGTTTGGAAATCAAAGTATGATACGTATTCATCTTTCAAGGTGATTTATGAATTAGGAGAAAACCCGTTACAGCAGTTTTTGAATGAACTACTCTACAACAATGATGTGAATCAACTCTGGCCAGCCGGAGTTTTAGTGAAATCTTTTCGACCAAATTTTGTCAAAAAATCATTTTACAAAACTCAATGAAAGTTGTGACTTGGAATATTCAGAATTTCAAAAATAACTATTTGTTTATGCAACAGGATGCAGACAAATACGACATAATCCTTCTTCAGGAAACTTGGTTGTATAATTTTGAAAATAATTTAATTGAACAAGAGTTTAGTGGTTTTGACTGTTTTTGTGCTTCTAGTATGAAAAGCTCGAGATGTGGTTTGAGAGGCAGGCCTTTTGGAGGAACTGCTATATTGATCAAGAAAACATTATCTAAGGCAGTTAGTTCAGTACAGCTCTCAGATCCAAGGACCATCTCTGTTGTGCTCAAGACGGATCTTGGTGAGCTGCTCGTTGTAAATGTATATTTTCCGTGCAATATTAGTACAAATGAGATAATGATAAGTAAATACTTAGGGAATTTAGAAGCACTTATTCAAAATCATGATGGACCGGTGGTAATTGGAGGAGACTTCAATTTATCTCCAGGAACACCGAAATTCGACGAGCTTTTGCAACTTTGTGATGATCAAAAAATGTGTATAGCAGATATCTCAAGCCTTCCAAGTGATACATGTACATTTTATGCCAAAGGAAGATCAAACAAGTTGTGGTTGGATCATTTTATTGTGAACTCCTCAATAAAATTTAAAATACAACTGCCATATATTGTATCTCCAAGTGATCACCTGCCTTTAGTGATAGACTTAGAATTACATTGTGTGCAGTTTTCTACTGAAAAATACTCTCCTGTTAAGAAGTGCACAGTTCAGTGGGAAAGTGTAAGTGATTTCGAAAAGGAAATATATTGCTCATCTGTGCAGAAAGGCATTGATTATGACTTTGAATTCTGCATGAAACCACGTTGCAATAGTATGCATCATAAGACTCAACTGAATGATAAATTAGAGCAACTTATTTCTTTGATTAAAACGTCTGCTTCCGTTTTTCACAAAAAAAGCAGAAAATTTCGGAATCAAGTGTGTGGATGGAATGAACAGGTGAAATATTTTTATGATGAATATCGAAATGCGCTTCTTAGATGGAGGAACAGCGGCAAAGATCAGGTATGTTACGAAAGCCTGAATTGTGCAAGGCGTTCCTTTAAATATGCATTGCGTAGATGTCAGAAACGGAAACAGGGACTTCTTAAAGAAAAGCTTGTACAATCATATTCCGGTCAAAATTTTCAAAAATTTTGGTCTCACGTTCGCAAACAGGATTCAACAAAGAAGGAGGAGGAGTCATGTGAATTGGATGGTGTTTGCGGAGAAAGTGAAGTGAGAGAGCAGTGGGCTCAAATATTTGGCAAGCTATTTAATGCTAATCAATCTCGTGAGTGTGAAGATTTCGTAGAGGACTATATAGCGAATAGTAATGGTGAAAGTGTGGAATTTAGTGAAAGTTGTGTATATAATTGTTTAAAAAGTCTGAAAAGTGGCAAGGCTTGTGGATCTGAGGGTTTACAAGCTGAGCACTATAAAACTGCTGCTGCTGTTCTTGTGCCTTATATGACACTCATTATTAATTCTATGTTTGCTCATGCGTATGTTCCTAAAGTAGTGATGACAGTGATTATTGTTCCAATAATTAAAAAGAAAGGATTAAGCAATAAGTTGAGTTCAAGCTACAGACCTATTGCCATTGCTAGTGCTTTCTCTAAGGTGCTAGAATTAGTAATTCTCAAAGAATATGGCCATCTACTTTCTACAACAGCAAATCAATTTGGTTATAAGAAAAAAGTTGGAACGGAAATGGCAGTTTACACCGTAAAACAGATCGCGCATCACTATCTTCGTAATAGTACACCTGTGTATGCATGTTTTTTGGATGCTAGCAAAGCTTTTGATAACGTCAATCATTTTTTACTACTGAAGAAACTTTGTTTGAGAAATATTCCTCCAATTGTGGTTCATTTTCTCATGTATTGGTTTCGAAATCAAACATTCATGGTGAGGTGGAGGGGACTGCTTTCTTCACCTTTCCCTGTACTCAATTCGGTTAGACAAGGAGGATTGCTTTCTCCGGTGCTCTACTCTTTGTACAGTGACCAGCTTTCTATTTTGTTAACAGAATCTGGCGTCGGATGTAGGATAGGTGGTACCGTTGTGAACCACACAATTTTTGCAGATGACGTTTGTCTTTTAACGACCAGTATTGCTGCATTGAAAACTCTACTTCGTATTTGTGAAAAGTTTGCCAGTTCTCATGATCTTACTTTCAACCCAACAAAGACTGTCTGCATGGCATTCTGTGACTTCTCCTATGATTTAACTGCACCTTTGGTTCAGTTTTGTGGTAAAAGTATTGCGTGGGTGACCAGTGTAAAATATTTAGGTTATGAGATTTCGTGTCGTGAAAGGGATGTAAGTGAAATGTGTCGTAGAAGGAGGGAAATATACAGCAGAGCAAATTTGTTACAAAGCAAATTCAGCACGTGCAGTTTAGAGATTAAAAAATATCTTTTTCAGACTTATTTTTCCTCTATCTATTGTTGTAGTTTGTGGGTGCCATTTAAGAAGGACATAATGGAGAAAGTTAAGGTAGCCTACAATGATGCTTTTAGAATGTTGTTTGGATATGGCCGCAGGAGCAGTGCATCTAAAATGTTCTGTGAAAATAATATGAAGGATTTTTCTGCGGTGAGGAGAGGCGCAGCTTACTCTTTACTAGACAGACTTGCAAACAGTGATAATATTATCCTAAAACTTATTGTAAATTCTGTTTTCTTTACTGGTTCCTCCATTTCATATGAATGGAAGAATATTCTGTTTAACATGTAATACTTTTTTTTTCTTCTTTTTTTGACTGAATTGTAAATTAGTTTTTTTTTAGAATTTTTTCCCCCTTTCTATGGACTTTGTCAACTCATTTTTTTTGTGAATTTGATGAAAATGTCTGCAATAAAGAAAATAAATAATAATAATAATAATATAATAATATAATTGAGACTTGGTGTGTGCACTTTTGAAACTTTTGAGAACCTGTAATATCTACTTGATCCAAGGTTTCTTAGCTAGGTGATTTTACCTATTAATAAAATCAAACACCGTCATTTGTTAACGACTGAAGTTGAATATTTTCGTCTGTTCTATCTGTCTTTGAAAGAAAATGTTAGTTCAATAAGTAAATATACCTTATATTATATAAGTAATATATTCAATACAAATGTTAAAGTTAAACTACTGAGCTTCTAGAGTGTGACATTAAAATATAATATTATTTGAGTTTTGCATCACATCAGCTTCCTTTAGTATTCTTCTAGAACAATATGCTTCAAATCGTGCGCTGTTAAATCTAATTCTGTGATGACTTAGATTTACCTAAAGTTTACTGGCTAATTATTTTACAGTATATTTACGTATTTTGTAATTTAAATTATTATAACTGTTATTTCTTTTTGACAGATTTTGACTAATGCAGCCAACATAAATGCATCCATATGTTACAACAACATCAAAAAGCTCCATGCACTTCAGGCACATTCGGTAAGTAATTGTAATGCAATTCAATAATAAAACGTTGAACAGATATTTGTAAAAAGGCGAAATTTTACTGTTTGTTTACCCAATAGACTAAATCAAAGTCAACTGCGATAAATCACACCATAAATGTTTCTAGCCAATTTGCAAGCAGTGAGCTGTGTTATTACAATCATGGGACTAAAAAGAGCATCTAGGTTTTTACGCCCTTCGGGTACAGTACAAGCTAGTTTTACTAATGTTGACATTACAGTTTTAAAATGTTTTTATTCCAGTGTATTGTGGCTTTTTTAATTGAAGGAATTTTTTAGTGATCGAAAGTAGGATGTATAATGCATCTAATAGTTTATAGTTAGTTAAATGAGAGAATTGATGATGATTTAGATGATGATGATGATGTTGTGTTACGTTTCTCCATAAGGAAATACATGGGGAGGTAAGTTAGTTTTATGATGATGCCCATAAGAAATGCATGGAGTTGATTATGAGCGTAAGCTTATACGTTATTTGTGGCAGGCATAGCAAAAGAGCGTTAGACGAGCATAGCGAAAAAGATCGCAAATGTGAACTTTTTTGTATGGATAGCACAGTTGGCAATTTGAGCAAAAAAAATGAAACTTGATATATAATGTATCCTTGAGTTAGAGCAACTTTATTGTATGTTCAAGGAATAAAATAAATTTTCGAACTAACAGGAGTAAATGCTCTTGTTTTTGAGAGCAATCGCAACAGGTGCTCATTAATATTCAGCTAAAAGTTGAACAAATGAAACCAGAAAAATCAAGTATGCTTGTGTTAGAGCGACTTGACTTGACTATGTTCAAGGAATAAAATATTTTTCGAAATGACAAGAGTAAATGCTCTTGTTTTTGCGAGCAATCGCAACAGGTGCTCATTAATATTCATCGAATTGAGTTGAATAAAAAATTCACAGAAAGATTTTTGTTTCAGCTACTCGCATAAAAAAGATGAACAGGTATCTACTTCTCTTATCAAAGAGAAAGAGGTAGTTTAGTGCCTTCAAGTTTATAAGCTAGATGATGGGTGGTGTGGTGGAATGCGAAGCCAGACCACTTTTTTAATGCGAAATGAAAAGACAAAAATTTCGACTTTGTCTCTGCCACTTTTGTGTTGATCGTGATCAAGTGAACAAATAGCTGTCTTGTGTAGTGTGTTGCAAAGATACAAAGTGAAGAAAAACTTATCATCATGGGGAAAAAAATCATTGTGAGTAAACCTAATTTAGCATGTGTATTTTTCATACTTTAATTAGTAGAAAGTTAAAATTATATTTTATTTTAAAAGCGAGCGGTAAGACTGGTAGCACCCCAAGTTCCTGGAAAGACGGCAGTGAAAGCCCCTAAACGAAAGGCTCTTGCCTTAACGACCGAACAATTTGAGTTATTGAAGAAAGTAGAAAAGTTGGAGATAGGGAGTCTTGTTCCGAAAGCCGCCGATCCCTTATTTGGATTTAATCGTCATTCTCAAATTGAGAAACACGAGAAGAAGGATCCACGTGATATGAAACTCCCCTTCAGAAATAGAGGACCCCTACGGAACAACGAGGTGCGTAAGATGTTATTTTTATCATTCATTTTAAAAATTACTGTTTATCAATTCAAATGAAATATTTTCTTTTAGACTATCCGTCTACCATGTGCGGGCCAGTCCAACTTTCAACTGAATCGCTACCTAATGAAAACTGGGTGGGAAAAGACGATGATGGGGAATGCAGTGAAAAAGGGAAATAGCGTTGTGGTCCTGGCCGGCATGGTTCGGATTTTCGAAGGAATTTACAATGGCAACAAGCCTAGTAAATACGTGTACCCAAAATCACTACAGCAAGATGACTATGAGTACCTTAAAGCCTGCTTCCATCAGGGCAAACAAATCTTCATCATCATCACTAAAGATAGTGTATCTGGCTATTGGCTGAATAAGAGGAGGGAGCTGGGAGCCTGGGATATTCCCGATTCGGAGGAGAGATGCATGATACTCCAACACCTGCCTGCTCATATAGGCCTTATCGTCATCAACAAGTTCGTATGGCAGTTCATCGAGTGTAATAATTTTGAAGGGATTGCGGCCTCTGAGAAGGCGAAGTTTGACGATTTCTGGACCAGGGTCAGAACTCAGGTCGTTAAAAACCTAAAGCTAATGTTTGGGCTTACTCCAGAAGAAACTAAATCTACTCGGATTGATCGCCTCCCTGCACTTTACACTAACGGGTGAGCTTGAATTAATACAAATTACTAGAGGGAACATTTCTATGCAAATGCATATCTTTTGTGCTTACTCCTACGAAGCTGAAGTTTGACATGCATCCATAT
>JAQFXM010005067.1:0-15719 GCA_034693345.1 Entomobrya multifasciata
CAAAAAATCGGGTTTTTTTGCGTGACATACTTATTGAATGGTCCCTTAGACGTGTACTTTAACAATCATGTGGGCGAAAATGTTCCCTGAAGATACGGGATACGGATGACGAACTGGGAGTATGATGAAATAGTTGAAGATAATCATCATTCTGACGAGGTCAAGAAACTTGAAACTGGAGACAAAAATAACACTACCTCCAATAAAAATCTTTAGAAAAAATACATGGTTCATTTATTTTTCTGATTTACAGCTTCATCTATCAAATTTTTTTCAGGGCCAAGTATTAATAGTAGTTTCTATTGGGGCATCGTGACACTCACAGAGGTTCTGCTCTATCCATACTGTAATACAAATACATCATATCTATCTATCATAATTTCAGTAAATACAAACATTTTGTGTTGCAAGTAAAATTATCATACTTTTATGCACCTATTTCTACTTGAACGCCTTATGCGATGGTGGTAAATCGAATCCTGATGAAATCACATTCCCTTCCAAGCTAATTATGCAAGCTTTACATCTGCACTCTCTCGTGGATGGATCTAAAGTCGGTTTGCGGTCACATACTTTAAAGATAATATACCAAAATAGATACGCCAACGCTGATAAGGCCAATAGAAGTAGCAATGTCAGTCCAAAAAGTATCGCAAAGGCGCCAATCGATTTCGTAAAGGCTCCTTGCTCATGCTCTGCATTCTGAGAATTTTGCGAAGATTGTGGAAAAGTGTACATGGTAATAATTTGAGGTGAAGTCAAATTTCACTAGCTTTATAACATCTAGTTGCGACTTGGTACAATGCAATTTGGTATTTTATGCAATACGAAATGTATAATATGCATACAGGAAGGAAGCCAAGAACTTAGCGCGCCAGGGGACACTTTGTTTTTCGATGAAAAACAATCGGAATCAAAATATTGATGGTATATTATATGATTTCAACACCTCCTTGGAGATCATTCGAGAGTTTGACAGCTTCAGTTTCAAAAGGGATGCTGAATTTACCATGCAGCATATCATGACTTGTCATACTTCCGCTATATGCACATTTATTAGAAAGATGTGAGAATATTTCTAATTTTATCAATACCCACGATCACAAAATAAATTTGTGTTAGTTTTGTTTAAAGGTACGAATAGCGAATGAACGTGTTGAGTGATGGCCGATGGCAATTACTTGTTTTTGTTTACCCATACATATAAATGTGGATTTATTGATGCATTTAGTATCATATACTTTACACATCAGTAGCGATTTTATGGTAGTTAATTAAATAAATAAAAGTTAGCATTTAAAAAAGATACATGCTATCAATTTTACGTATATTGATGAACCTGTTCGATAACTTTTGTTTGTACATTAATGATCAATGATCAGATCAAGAAAGTATCTAACAAGAAGTAACACGAAAGTGAGCATTTTTATGCAATAATGATTCATTTACTGCACTTGACAGACAACTTTCAATACATCAAGATGACATTTCACACATAATTTATGCTTTGAACAATACACTAGTTAAGATAAAAAATCATTGTACATGTGTACGTACCATTTGTAAATTTGAGACAAAAATCTTTGATTCGTGTGAATTTCACTGCATTAATGAAGAATACCTTTACTAACAAACTGGCTTCCTTTCTGTTCAGTTGTAGACTCAATTACAAGACAAGCTTACACGGTTAATATTTTATTGCTTGAGACTCCCGTCTGCAAAATGGGGAGCCTTAAAGTGTTCTCATATTTTGTTATCTTCTCCGTTGTGTGTTTTTCTTTTTCAAGGAGTGACCCAATGTCAGGTACGTGCACGCTGTTTAAATGTAATTTCCAGTCATCCAGAAGTGACTTTTTCTTTTTAACTTTAGATGAGGATGACGAATATGACGATGATCCAGAACTCCCAGATAGAAAACAAGTCATGCAAATGCTTCAGCAACAAATGGAAAAGTTAATGCAAGAAGAAGCGGATGACTTAGCTGAATTAACAACAACGAGTACGACAACAACACAGAAACCTCAAGTGTTCAAGCATAAGAAAAGGTGGGCAGTTGTTCAGAACGTTCGAGGCTACCAGGTTTTTACGGATGGTGCGAGAATTCATTCAGAGTTAATCAAAACGCGACCAATGGTAAGAATAGTGATACACTTTTGGAAACTTAATTTCAAACAAGCCAATTTTGCCTTTTTGTTTATTGTTTCACAAATATTTCGAATTTTATAGGTGCGAATCAGCGTTGATATGCCTCAGACTGTAAGACACGTTGAAAAAACTGTTAACGAACGATTTGTCGAATTAAAAGTCAGAAATTGGGATAAGGTGCATAGAGTACATGTGAGGATTCCTTTCGGAACACGGGCAGATGAATTAAAGATTTATGAGATGAAAAATCATATTGACATTGTTGCACCAGTTCACTCAGATATTGGTGACTTAAGCGAGTATGAATATGTGTAAAAGTACAAATAAAGTTATTTATTAAAAAATTGACTGGATTCTTAAAGTTGTTTCATTCCATTGCAAAAAATCAGGAATTTATACTTTAATTGTAAATTATATGGTTCTGTATCACGTTCCGATTCCATGAAACATTCCTCCGGTCTAAAGCATTTTACCTTTTTGATGAATTGATTAAAAACCGGAATTCCTAAACATGGAAATTGCAATTCAATGGCACCTGGTGAAAAGCAAGGTCGTTAAGAAGACTACACTATTACAGACATGTAGAGATTATGTTCATTCTTTCATGGCATTCCAGCATCTAGATAAAGAGTAGTATTAAATATTATCAACTACGCAGCGACGAGGCAATACAACGGTTCTTGACCACAGGTTGTTTCAGCAACTTATGTAATGCAGAAAAAATGGCATTGTTCTATTGTGCAAAAATCATGATAAGATAGACATAAAACATTGATAGCAATCACTTGAAATCTTTGCTTGGAGAACGAGTTAGAGTAACACATGCAAAAAGTTTATTTTAAACCGAGAGGATAACTAAACTTAAACTTTGGTGTGCTTATTCCAGTTATTGTCCCCGATTACTTTGCATCAATTTAATCGTTTTTTTAACTTTCCACAATGCCTTCTACTTCAAATATTTACCAAGTACTAAAGCAGGAACTCGATACCCTGGAAGTGCTGCTACGAGCCAAGCTACCATCGTCTGGATTAGTAAAAACAAATTATAAAATTAAACAATTTTTCTTCTTAAATATACGCAACAAATTAACAGCCATTAATAGTTAATTAAGAGTATCAGTGACCAATAATTATTAATTTTTTAAAGCTGTATAACGTTTTGAAACTTGGACAAAGTCTGGATGAGAACGAAAAAATATCTGTTCAGATTTATTCTGACGAACCAAAAGGGTCATGGTCTGCAAACACAACTACTTTTATGGGGGTAGCAAACGTGATGGTACAGAAATGCAACATGCAACACATTCAATTCATAGTTACCCTAAAACTGGATTATTACAAGACATGATATAACGATATTGTACTTAAAGGGACTTCCACAAAATCTAGTTGTCTTTTCTGGCCCAAAAAATGGAGCATCCACGGAAAGTATTTTGCTCCTTCTTACAGTTTTGGATTGGAAACGTGAAAATCAATTTGAAGGTATCGAAACTTCAATTACACCTATTATAACCGAGGAAGCCAGGAAGCATGGAAAATTAATAGAACACGACACAATCTGTATTTATTACATGGAGGAAAACGACGCGTTGAACATTTTCGATGAAAAGTAAGCATCATAATTGAAACCTGGATTGGTTTTCTAAAGATCATAAAAATATATTATGTATCCACGTTCTCGTTTATTCTGCTAGAGATCTGAAAATATTAGCAAGCCAATCCCTTCAGGCACGAAGTCTGCAGACAAGTGATACTGGAATGGTAGAAGACCGATGGCCAGAAAAACATCAAGGTTATTACGAAATGATTGAGGCATCCATTAAGTTATGTAGCTCAGGGGGTGTATACTTGCCTTGTGATGAAAACGAAAAATCGTGGAAACTAGTGAGCTTTGCAGTTGCTTTGCCATTTGGCTCCATTCACGCATTTCATACAGAACCCGACCAGAGACGAAAAGGTTATGGGAAATTAACAATGAAAATTTTGGCCCAAAACATTGCCAAAGCGGGTCGTGTTCCTCTTGTACAAATTTACAAAACCAACGATGGATCAAAATCTTTAAATGAAGGAATCGGATTTAAGTACTCACATGATATCAATTTAATTAATTTTGTGCCAACTTAAAAACAGAAATAAAGAAACCTAATCAAATTATAAGAAAAAAATTCCTTACGCTTAACTAATCATTAGCTGAGGTATGCCAATGCGTACACATCAAATTTGATAAATGAAGGACGCATTTGTATTGGTATATTTTTTGGAATCATTCGTCAGACTGAGGAATGCGAATACGTGATTAATCAAAGCATATTCATTTAAAATACTACCATCCCATATATGCTTCATATCTTATTTTAAATGAGCAGACATATCACACTTTGTGGATTTTAGTACTAACTTTACAAAAATGTAACACTGAGGATGGAGGATCGACCAATTCAATGTGGCTCTTTGATAAATTATTTGGAACGTAACATGCTACTTCAATGATCAGTGAAGCTACGCAATCAACCCTTTTAACCTCTCTTAACTATGATGTTCTTGCAGTATTAATAAATTAAAGCAAATTTGACTCTGTGACATTGTGCAGCGTTAAAATATTATGCACCTTGCCACTATATACATTTATCTGCACACTATCAAGTCATTTGATTCAAGTGGACAATGTTTTTCGTGACTGTGCCACATCATGAGTCGGCTATGAGAATAATATTGTGAAAGTCAAATTTAAAATTCTTCGAGAGATGGAATGTAGAATCAGCCTCAAAGTATCGTTCACAAACTTATTGGGCTAACAAATATCCGATGACAGTATTTCAGATGATATGTATGTAGCCTTTCGTGACACAAAAACGGAAAATGGAAATAATGGGAAACAATGTGGGAGAAACTATTAAGATGAAGGCAAAAACAGAACTCAATTTTCACCAGAGTCGTCAACTAGTAGGTCTAGTTGGAATTATCGAACGGAACTTACAAGGAATCGAATTTGATTATTGTTCGTTTGAGACTGGAAGCAAGACCGTCCCTATCAATTAGATGTTCCAATGGTCATGGGCAAGGCTAAAAACATGGAAAATGAGAGTACGTAATTCTGGACTACATTTCAGAGGTAAAGAAACCTCGCTGAGGTTTTTTTGAGATGTGAGCAGATATCAGGCGACTAACGAATTTCTTGAAGCCACTGGCAAAAATTAATCATTTAAAATTCGTTATATAACTCCCTGCCTTTGAGTCTGGAACCGGCAGATACTGCAATAGTACAGCAAAATAGATGGCCATAAAAATTCTAAATGATTTAAATACAATGCTAAGAGCTACTCTTAAATTTCAAATTGCCACTGGCGTTTATGTGGTTAAAATTACAGAGAAAAAAATGATTTAGTATGCTTCGCTGTACGTCTTTCTTGTTGCTTCATTTAAAGCATTTCATACCGAACAAAGGGGAAAAATTGCTATTTTTCAGCACCTATATAATATTTTCAAGATGTTTTAATAAAAGCGTTGGATTTAAAAATACTCTCCACTCCATACTATTAATTTAATGAACTTTATTGCAAACGAGGGCTAAAATTCAAAATTATTATAACAATTAGCAGAAATATAAACATGAATATACAGATTTACAACAAAAAATATTTTATAGCGTTTCTAATGATTTGGTACGCTGACATGTGCAAAACAAGGAAAGCCATTTAAAATGAATGTACTCATAGGAGAGTCCATCTCCAAAATATACAAAATATCTGTGGAAGTCTTCTCAGGTACATTGGCTTTAGATGTACTTACCAACTCAAACTTCTCGTTGTTGTACATGTAAATAAATTTACTGACCGTTGGATCATTTTCATCTGTTGAATCATCATGAGGATCTTCACTGCAATAAATACTCCCGACTGCTTTATGTTCTGAAAATACTTCGTCCAGTGCACCTTTTCTAACTCCAGTAATAACACTGGAATCATTATGTAAACCAAGCAGCTTATCTCCAACCAAACATTTATCAATGCTGACCAGGGATTTATCAGCCAACAATATTTGGCTTCCAGATGGAATGCATGTAACAAGCTTCCGCTGCCGTGTCTCTGAATTAAGTACATCTTGCTTTTTGGATGATTTTCTGTTTTTCATTTGTTCTGTTTGATGGTACATAACAAAGTACGGCTCACATTGATGGGGCGAGGTGAAACCATTTTCATTTGCAATCTCTGACAAATCTGACAAGCATTCTGACAACGTAACGACTTCCTGTTGAAATGGAACGCTGAATCGTTTCGACTCTTCCGTGAACCAATTCACTAAAGCATTCAGAGAGTGCTCTTGTCGTCTTTTTGCGAAATCCTTTAAACCTTTAAAAATGATGCTATGATAGCTCCTCTCTTCAGGTTTCTGCATATTTTCACAGCACTTGCTATATCTGATATTGTCAATGGCTATGACGTGAATTGGATTTTTCATGTCAGGAAACGCCTTGGCAAATTCTCTTTGATAAATTGAAATTCGTCCAGGAATGTCGTTTGCCTTTTGAGAATGTGTCAGCAGCAAAATAAGATTGGAGTATTTTTCATCCGTGATGTCTTTCTCAGCATGGGACAAAGCATGTAACATCTGGGAAAACTGAGACTGTTTATTTTCAAATTCAATGTCATCATCATCCATGCGAGCAACTATGAATGTAACGGTTGGGATCCTGTTGGGTAACTCTTGTTTTAAAAATGATGAGAGTGCTGTGACTAGTTCAGTATCTTGCTGCTCATTTCCACAAAGTCCTGGTGCGTCAACTACTTGTAAACCAATGGAATCTCCAACAGACATATTCCTATAGACCTTAATTGATGGATCAAGCAAAGAGTCGTTTGTTGAAGGTCTTTTACCGTTGAATAGTTTGGAAATCTGGCAAAAACAGAAGAATTTAAATGAATCGAAATTCGCAATAAAATTGTTCATGAAATAATAGTATTTTATATTTTTCCTCCCTACGGTTGTACTCTTTCCAGACTGCTGTAAACCGAGAAACAAAAGATAACATGGAATATTTCTTTGCTTCGCATTTTCCACAGCCTCAATAGCCAGCGGATGACTTGTACAGTCATTTTCCGTTTTCGAGCATTTCTTTGGACGTTTTCTCAGGACATATCGTCTAAACAAATGTACCGGTGATGCCAAGCTGTAAAATAGTCACATAAAAATATTAGCACAGCTTTAAAATATGATTATCTGTTTCTATTTAAAATCAAAGTTGCATAAATGTAAGGCGTGTATATGAATTACAGGTGATGCATCCTACGTCGCAAAGATCCTTTTGGTTTCTTAGATCCATTTTTTGTCTTAACCTTTCGCGTCCGTTGAATGTCAACTATTTCGGAATCCTCTGCTGCAGAAGTACCCATATTTCCTGAGTACGTGAAGAATTTCCCCAAATTATGTCACCAAATGAATTGAGGGTTTGGAAATGGCTGGAAAGCTTTTTATGTTATGTATCTCCTGCACTTTTCCTCAAACTTATTACTTTACACTGAACAGACTAACGAAACCAGAGTCGTTTGACAAACATGCACCTTTGCGTTTTCAATGCAAATATCAGATAAGAATATGATATGGAGGTGTTTTTTATGTTGATATAAAACTAATATTTGGAATTTGCAACAAAAATTATGTTGCTCCTATGCAGAATCCCTTTAGCTTGTTCCATCATTATTATTATTCCATCGCGATCATATCACACAAGACAACTTTTTTTTACCTCTTTTGCAAGCCTATTATTTTTTAGCGTGCTATATCGTCCTATATATGTATGAAAATGAGGATGTTTAATCAAGAAGCGTTTTATGTGCTTGCTAGGTTGTTTTTTTATATTTGCATGAAAAAAAACCAAGTTGATCAAATGAGTACGTACGTACATAAGTCGAAAAGTATGCCGCTGGCAAACCTTGCCCGATTAGGTCTACCACGATACATAAAATTACTGCTGTAAAAGCCATGAATTTTTTATAGTTCACCCAGTTTACCTTATGCCTAGGTTCATATATTCAACAACACACATATATCCATCATATCATAACAAACAGGGTTTTGGCTTGTCACGATAGGCTGGCTTTTGGCTGGTTGGTTTAGAATATTGTTGATGATGGAACCGTAGTGGAAAGTGGAATGTTTATGGAGGTTACATTATGAATACCACTTTTGAGACTGCATGGTAAAAAAATAGAGCTCTGTAAATTATGTATGAACTTTTCATATAGTCAACAGTGCATTCAAGTTTTACTTTGTAGTACTTTTGTGTCGCAAGTAAGCAGCAATTAGTCTCTGGGCTGGTTAATCTCTGAAAATTCTCTTTTCTAAAGCGTTCTCAAAAAATCTCTTCTCTGTATTTTATAATACTGCACTGCACTGGTTCACGTGCATTTTATAGTAAAAACACGTATTTGGCTTGATAGAATTGTTCTATTTTTATGATGCTTGTTCTACTTAACGTTCATGCGTTCCATGCAAATGAATGACAATGAAGATGTCACATAAAAATAGATCATAAAAGATGAACATTCATGTCTACTTATGTAAAGGATGTTTCTATCATCTATTGTTTGTAATTTTAATGATAGTTGATGGCAGTTCACCTTATGATTCATGATTGACGATTAAATTTAGATGAAAGAAAATGAGCAATAGTGCTTAAAGCTAATTATTTTGTTTTCTTAATATGATAATGTTGAGCTGGTATTATCTTTTGTGACGTATGAGACTTGATTATGGTGCATGGTGATATATTATTAATGAAAAGGCAGTATTGATCAGGAGTTACATACTTTTCGTTTAAATGAACATAAATAACATAAATTCTTTACGATTTTTATAAATGTCACAATTTGACATGTGACGTGACATGTTATGAAAATTCATATCAGAACGTTTTAGTATTATTTATTCAAAAATGTGGTCATCCCTATTTGTGTTTTACCTTGTGATAGTGCAGTCAATCATATTAAAAGGGGAATTAATATTACCATCAGACTACGTAGAAGGTAAGGTTAAAACACAAAACTATGTGGAATGGATTCTATGAAAAAGTTCAAAAGCTGTGAGTTTCAAGGAGTTGAATTTTAAATTTAAAATTTTCATTTTTGTTATCAATCTTAGAAATAGAAAATATCAGGGTTAAGCGAATTATGGATGCGCCCCAAGATGCCAATGCATCACCAGCCCCTCCAACATCTGAAGAGATTAGAGAACAAATGTCAGGAACAGAGTCACCTCACATTGATGACTATAACGAACAAGTTTACAAAATGAAGGAAGTCAGAGAAGGCGAATGGTCTTCAAATCCGATTCCCAAGACGAAAACACAAAATGTAACGAAAATTTCAACAGACGAGCCTCCAACGGCCCAAGGTGCAGAAGGCTCAGAAGCACAAAATGCACAGAATAATCCCTTTATGTCCTTATTTAGTCCTTTTCTTGGGGGAAACTAGTTTCTTTATTTAATTCGCAGACGAGAATAAATTCATATATTTTTCTTGAATTCTTGTAAAATGCAATACTTTTCGCAAGCTAAATCATTTTGCTCTATTTTTTGAAGCATAATTCTCAGTTCTTTATGGTATTTAAATATAGGTTCCACTTTTACTGGGGATTTCCTAAAACGCTGACTTCTTTTTATTGGCACATTTCCTGAGTTGTCATCATCATCATCTTCCTCTGAGCATGTCATTGAGTCTGATTCCATTGATTCGTCATCATCAGCTTTTCTACGGCCAGTTTTCTTTCCCATTTCCAATGCCCTTATGTTTCTTCGTGTGAGCTGATATGGGCGATTAGTCTTTCCGCCTCTCCCACTTCCGTCAGCATGATACTTTTTGTAATGACGCTGATAAGTCTCCTTGTATTTATATACAGGCCTCATACCCTCTGGACAGTCGTGGCATTCCCAAATTTTTGAGTTGTTAACAGACTTTGTCTTTATACACCTATATTCCTCGGGAACAGGCTGGTTTGAATGAAATTCCAGCCAATGTTGTTTGACAGCTTTTTTACTTGGTAATCCAATATATTCTGGTGGACATGCGGGGCACTTATACTTGAAAAGAAGGTGTAGTTTTTTGGGGTTGTGGTAATTATTTGCATGATTTTTTGCCTCGGAAGGAGTGTAGAATGGCTTTTGGCACACAGAGCATGGGAACTTTTTGCGGTCTGTATGTCGAATCATGTGCTCTTTCAATTTACCAGGTCTCGAAAATAATTTCCCACACACCTTAAATTACGGAAGTTCATTAGAGGCAAATCAGTAACAAAGCTGACTATAATCAAAAAACTAGTAGTACTAGAAAGGAACAAAATAAACTTACTGTACAAGTCAGAGATTTTTCATCTGATTTCGACTTTGGAATTCCAAGATGAACATGTCGACGATGTTGGTAAAGGGAGTGTTGTAAATAGAATTCCCTGCAAATGATGGGTGTAATTAGTTAAATCATTCAAAGTTATTATAAGTCGTTATATAGTCTGATTTCAATTTACTGCAAAAGACATACCTTCCACATATATCACAGATATGAGATTTCTGGCCCTGAAACCTATTTTCTTTGTGCGTCGCCATATGTTTGATTTTACTTTCTGGACGCCTAAAAGTTCTTAGACAAATTTCACATTGATGAGGCTTTTCATCTGAAATAATAGTAGATAAAATGCACAATCATTATGTTTCCATTAAGTTTCATTAAGAAGTTTTAAAAATACCTGTATGAATTCGCATATGCAACATCAAGGCATACGCTGTTGGAAATGTTCTCTCACAATCCGTACAAGTTTTATTTTTACGAGGTCTTCCTTTTCTTAAGACTACTTTTACTTTTATCTTGGAAGACTTGGCTTTTCTGTTAATCAAGTATTTTTCAACTTATTTATTGCTTACAAAAATTATAATATTTTTCAGTGTTCCACTTACTTAACTAGCCGCCTTTGTAATTTCAGTCTACGTTTTTTACTAGCACCTGCATTTATTTCGGGATCAGCATCCTCAGGAATTTCATTGGGATTGGGAGAATCATCATCATCATTATATCCATCAAGAATATCTGAAGGTTCGGTATTCAGTTCACCGTCCTTTTTCGTCTTGCGTTTGTTCTCCTTTTTTGCACCACTACTTCCTTCGCATTTTTGGGATTTCTTTTTAGGTGTGGCTACTTTTGGTTTGGAGGATGGAAGTCGAACCTTGCCCAAAGCATGTTGCCGTTTATGGCACAGTAAACTATCTTTAAGATGATACTTTTTCCCACATAGGTCACAGGTGAATTCTGGTTCACCTTGCGTTCTAGACTTATCGTGAGTTTTCTCGTGTTTATCTCGGTTACATTTCACGTTAAATCGTCTGGAGCATATCGAGCACTCAAATGGCTTTTCTCCTTTAAATTTAAGTAAGAAATCCATTTATTAGCTTAATTTGTGCTCTGCTATTTATCATGGTCCTGATTTGATTGTGTATGTATACATTATGTGATTACCTGTATGAAGTCTTTCGTGCATAGTCAACGAGTAAAGAGTAGGAAATATTTTGCTGCATGTGCGACAACTGTGTTGCTGTCGTCCGAGTTGAATCTTGGGAACAGTCTGTGATTCAGAGCGCCTAGAAATATTCCAAAACAAATTAGCACTGCTAAAACATTCATACAAACACAAACACACATAAAATGAATTTTCTAATTAGGAACAAACCTGTGACTATGTTGGTTGTTGATATTTCGTTGATTCGAAAAACTTAGACATCCTTTTTGAGATTCTAAATCATTTTGTACATCTAGTGCATTGTCAGATGGATCAAGATTTGCATTCTTAAGTGTAAAATCCCTGTCATACGAATTGTCATTGTTATCGCTGTAATCACAATCATAATCGTCATGATGAGGAGAACCTAGTGGACTACTAGTAAAGGCCTCCTCATGTTCTTCCAATGGTTCTGATAAGGTTCCTGGCTTTGCGCCTTCCGTTTGTATACTTGGTTTGTCTATGCTTTCGTTTGAAACATGAAGTTTGGAAACCCAGACTGCAACGAATCAACAATTTGCCAGTAAAATTCAGTTTTTAAAGATTTTTAGACAAAATGACATCCAAAAATAAGTATTCATTCTCATACATACCATCATAAATAATTTTCTTTAGGTGTGCGTTTTTTATACTTGGCCTTGCTGCCTTGTACGAAACAACAACCTTTTTCGCTAACATTTCTTTCAATTTTCCTAAAGTGAGAATTAGATTCTGAATTTGTTTCTCAATGATGAAGTATTTGTTAGTCATCATTGTACAATGTGAACATGTTGGACTGATTTCCGGTACAAAATGCTCCTCGTCAAAGCACACTTGTAATATTCTGCACAAGTTGGCAACTTTAACTTTACCATCGTCAACTGTGGAAGTTTTCTCTGTACAAAATGTCTTGTTGCATATCAGGCAGCAGTTCATTTGGAACCGGCCTTTGACTTCGCATTCAGTGGAAGTCATTTCTCACAGCAGTATTTTTAAGCATATAGTATGATTAGCATGCTAATTCTATGAATAACCAATAGGTTATAGGTTATGCCAATTAACTGTGAATCTTATTTTGATTGAACAATGTGGAATCCCAAAGTACTTAAAAAACCCTTTTATAATAACAGACAGCAACATGTGCACGTTCGTTGTCAAAAGATGAAACTGGGAAAATAAGCATGTGTTTTTTGTTTTTATTGATGTTTTGGTCTTTCTGTTCTGGATTCTTGTGCAAAGATTTACTCTTGTTGGGTAGCCTCTTCGTTTGCATAAAATGTAAAAATGCATGCGTATGTTTAAAAAATTGATAAAAAATTCGAATTGAATCTTACCGTTTTTGTCCAACGTTAAATGTACACGCCAATATAATATGTTTCTATAATACGACCAACTTCAGTAAGAGAAGGTAAACTTGCCGGATTGATGGCTAGGCTAGATCGATCGTAAGAATTATTAATGGCAATGCGTGGTATATATGTACATATTGTGAGAATACAAGGGGTAAGCACATAGATTAAAATTCAAAATAAGATTTATTATTACATTCATAGTATAATAATTATCGAACAATCAGCGTCTCTGTAAAACATACGAACGTATTAGAATTGAGAAGGTGTGCAAAACCATACATGAACATGAATCATGTCTTTTTGTAATATTAATTTTTAAAATCTAATTTAAATGACTATTCTACATAGCTGTCTGAATCACTCATTGGCTCCTTTTTAACTTCTTTGTTAGTATCATAATCCGTTCTCGTCAAAGAAATCTTCAACACTTTGCCTCCCAATAATTCCTTCACGAGGGCTTTCAAATTCGTCGAAAGTTCTCCCTTTTCAACTTCTGACTTGTATTTCAGTCTTTTTCTCGTATATCTTTTCTTTGGGTTTCTTACATCCTCATCTTCTTCATCATGCAAATAATTCGTGCTTTGACAACGTTGCTTCAAATTCCTAGTTCTACTACGATTAGATTCTATAGCAGCCCCATGATTTTTATCTTCATCGGATGATTCATTTCCTGAAGAGGAATCACTATCTGATTCATTTGCCTCAAGTTTGGCCATATTGTGACGCGTCAAACGAAATTTCTTGCTTGCAGATTTTTCTTTATGATAAGCTTTCATGTGTCGTTGTAAACCTCTTGGGTACTTGTAAACTGGTCTATTATCCTGAGGACATTCCTTACATTCATATTTTCCAGCAGGTTGAGGTTTTTGAATTGCTTTATATTCTTTTGGTAATTTGCACCTCTTGTGTTCTTTAGCCCAATGCAGTCTCACGGCTTCTTTACTTGGATACCCAATATATTCGGGTGGGCAAGCTGTACAATTATACTTAAAAAGCATTCGTTGTAGCTTGGTTGGATCATGATAAATAACATGTCCTTTAGCATCGGAAGATGAGAAAAATGGTTTCTCACAAATTTCACATTTAAATTTTTTCTCCCCTTTGTGAATTCTTTTCATGTGCTCATTAAGATGAGATGATCTTTGAAGAAATTTGTGGCATATCTACAAATAGAAGAAAAAAACTTTTAAAATTCATATTACCCCAATAACATTATCTAAATGAAATATGCATGTAATTTTTTTTCATTATACCGGACAAGTTGTTGGAACATCGTTTTCTGGACGGGGATAGCGGTATTTTATGCCTAGATGAGCTTTTCTCTTGTGGTGATACAGAGTTCCGGCAAGATGATACTAAAAACAAAAATTTCCTATAATTCCTTATTTTTTACATGTAATAAATTGTTTCTGTATCTTTAAAATGTTACCCTTTTTCCACAAATGTCACAAACAAACTCCGGTTCACGATCGAATCTAGTTTTGTCGTGACTCCTGAAGTGCTTCATTCTATTGCCCCTGTCTGCAAATGTCCGGCTGCATCCGGGATGGGGACAGGCAAAAGGTTTTTCTCCTAATTGTGCATACAATGTTAAAAAATTGTTTTTCAGTATATTTTACAACAATTAACAAGGTATCTAAACTGTATTAAATCTGAAGTTTACCTGTGTGAACTCTCATGTGTTCCTTTAGAACGTAATGGTTCGGCCATGCTTTTCCACAAACTGAGCATATTGGTTTCTTTTTGCCGATTTTTCCTACTGTTCTATTACGGCGTACTTTGGAACCCAACTCCACTTTTCTTGTCGATTTGTTTACAGTTTTCTTTCTTCTTTGGATTTTCTTCTTATCTTTATCGTTTTCAGTTTCTTTGTTAGGAGGACAGATTTCCTGTGTATTATCAGGTTTCCTTTTATTTCTCGTAATTTTCATTGCCTTATTGCTTTTGCTTGGCTTTCCGGGATCACTGGTAATGTTTTTAGATGACTCATCGTGGAAAAATTCCGGTATATGGTCATCACTTTCATGCATGTCATCATCAAAAGCTCCATTGTCATCATCATGCGACGCTGGTGCAGGGAATACGTCCGTTTTCTCATCAAGACTTTCTCCCGATTCTTTTAATTCTTTGCTATCAGTCACCCTTGACTCTTTTTTCATAGGATTCTGTAGTGTGGTTTTTACCCTTATTCGTTTCCGTCGTGGCGTTTTTCCAGACGGTCTCGGTTTATTTCTAAAATGGTCTTGTCGGTGTGTGTATAAGGTCATTCTAAAAAATAATGAAACAATTCACAATTTAATTACAGCAGTAGATAGTTGGTAGTGGGCTACCGGGATGAAAAGTAAATCTAATGAAACTTGCTTACTTCAAGTGAAATTTCTTGTGACAAATTTCGCATTCGTGTTGTGGTTCTCCTTGATATCTTGTCTCATCATGAGTCATTTCATGTTTTTGCATATTAAACTTTGTGGTAAACCCTCTTCCACACACACTACATGTGAAAGGTCTCTCTCCTGTTAATGTATCTCAAATAAAAGCATCGTTAAATATATTTATGAAATATTAACATCAAAAGCGTTTCTTTTTCTAATGAATTTTTACCAGTATGAACCCTCATGTGAGTATCTAATTGAGATTGAGATGGGAAGATTTTGGAGCACATACGACAGCTTAAATTTGATCTTTTTAGTAAAATATTGGGTGGGT
>JAQFXM010005068.1:0-15717 GCA_034693345.1 Entomobrya multifasciata
TTTAGTTATAACTTCTGAATAGTTTTGTGCAAGTTGAAAATCTTCATGGATACAATGGTACATTACCGATTACATGCCATTTGTACTGATTGGCTCCTCTGTGTACTCTGTGGTTTATACATTAATTTTAAATCCATCTTACTTCACATGGTATGTATATATATCTTACTCGAAAATATTTATGGTAACGTAATAGTGTTATCTCTGAAATTTAATGATAACAGCCCGCTTCAATAAATAACCTATTAATTTCATCCAGCAATAACAATTTCCTGTGTATCCTCTTGTGAGTCTACTTATAAAAATGATTCATGAAATGCAAGCCTTTCCTTTAAAATTTTTATGTACATTTTTATTACAAGATTAGCACGTTGAATGAAATGAAACCATGTTTCACGTTCAAAAGCTCAAGGTCATTTTCTTGCTGGCTTCTCCTTTTGTCAATCAATGCTTCTCATCATCATCTTACATCGTATCTTTTACTCCTGAAAATAATCCCTCTTGTGATCTATCGATGATCCATACGGTGGCACCCTGATGCACTTCAATTTGCTTTACATGTCTAACATGACCAACTTGCTTGTTCTCAAGATTCACTGAGATCACCTATTTTTGACGACAACATATTTGGCATTTCTATCATTTATATTAACTTTAAAATCTATTTCTACTAACTATATGTTCATTCATTTTGATTATAGTTGTAAAGTTTATTTTCTGGGTAAATTTATTCAAGTTTGGCAGTCGTGTCATTTACTCATCATGCTTGTCTGCTAATACTTCATGCAAAATAGAATGTTTTTCCAACAAAAAGCCAGATTGCAAGCAAATACAAAAAGTCTTGAAAATTTTCCCAGTTGCTTGTTCTAGACTTTTTTTCGAAGCTTTACTATAAGATATTATCATATGATTACAGTCACGTAGTACATTGGAGAGTTAATGTTAATGGCAGTTCTAGTTTGTAGGCTTGATCTTGAAAGTAAAAAAGGTTATTATTGTTATTGCCACTAGACAAATAGAGAAAAAGGCCAAATATTTTGCCAGTTTTCATCTAGCCTTCTTTCTTATCCCTCAAAATCTTCAACTTGTTTGTTTAAAAACTGATATGACGGGCGTCATGAACTCTACCGTTGTTTCCCAACTTCCAACACACAGATATATAAAATCAGACTAGTTATTAGGAAAACAGGAACAAAAAATATGTTTGTTTTTTAGATGAAGGATTTGAAATACATTGGGGCATACTTCATTTGCTTAAAAATCCTGTCTGATGAATTGGATGATGTGATCATCATCAGTCCATGTGGTTGCTCTATAAACTGAGAAATTGGAGTATGCCATAATATAAAATAATGCTGGACTATACTTCGTTCGTTTTTCTTCTTAGAATTTTCTACGCATACTACTTGGTGACTATACAACATTCACAGTAACACTCTCACAAGCTTAATTTTATTTTTAGAACTGTTCTGTCTCTTCTTCTCCTTCTTCTGTTTCTGTGTTCTTTCTCGCGACAAACAAATAGTGTGCAAAAATTCTGAACACTAGCATCCACAATATCATGCATGTGTAAAGTTTCACTGCACATACAGTGTAGAATTGGAGATAGAAACACTTTCGAACGTATGAACGCATTTGGCACAAATGCTTCTCTACACACACATCACATCAACAAGCACACAAAACACAAAACATGTATATTAGTACTATATTTTGGAACAGGAAAAGTATTTCAACAATCTGGGCCTTTAGAAACCTTTCCTGAGTAAAATTTTCAAAATGAAAGAATGCATAGGTAATCTAATCTGTTACGTGGTATGCACAGACTTTCTACACCTTTCGATTTAATTCAACTTTAACTTCCTGTGCTCGTTTTTTTTCTATCTCTCTCTCTGAGGATCTCTTTTGTGTTCCTTCAAGACACCGACTCTACTCCCGACTGACTGACTCACAACAAATAATTTACGAACTCTGACGGGAAAATAAAGGAGAGATTTATGGCAATGATATATAAAGATGTATACACACATTTTATAAATCTGATGATCTTGTTCATTGTCATTATGATAACCAATAAAATCGGTTAGCATGGATTAATGTAACGGAATTTTATAGCTGTTTTAAAATCCTTCAGTCAATTTTGTTCTTCAATTGGCTGCATTTCAATGAAAAATGGAAGAATGAATGAAATAAAAAGGAAATTAAGTAGAGTTATGTTCTTCCCAATCACTTGTTATATGATCCTGTGCATTTTATGCAGAATGTAATGTAGTGCTACAAATATATGCAATGTCAAGCGGACCGACAGACAATAAAATGAGTTTGGTGAAACCATCTTTTTGTTCTTTTAATGATGATATAATATTTTTTTTACATTTCAAAGTTCCAAAAGTTCCAACTTTGCAAGCTCAACATTCCTCTTGTTTATATAGGCACAACGGCAACGGAACAAGGAACGTGCCTTTTTCTTCTCCATTTATTCCTTCAAGTAAGATGATAATAATGCTTTTTTGAAGCAAAAAATACAATTGAAAGATGCGGCTGTTCAATTTTTCCAAATATTCCTTATTCAGCACATTGCTAAAGAGCTTTATATTTTTTCTCTTTTTGCTTACCCGTGCATTGTGGAATTGTAGTGTTTATTCATTGGAAATTATATACAAAAGACATGATAAAATGTATTTAAGCAGTTTATTTTAATGGCTGCTTATCTCCCTGCTAATTTTTATGCCTCTTTTGCATTAGGAATATAACGTGTAATGATGAACAGATGAACACTGTTTTTGTTTTTTTGGGCTCATCCGTCCTCTAAAAAATATTTTCCCTTTGAAAATCAAAGGGGATAACATTGGGCTGCTGGCTATATGAAATCGTGGCTGTGGTGGTGGTGGAAGCATATTGCAATTTTATATTCCATTTTACTCAGAAGGGAGGGAGCAGAGCCAAAAGGAGTAGTTTAGTAGCCTTGGTGGATTTGCAAGTGACTATGCAGTGCTTGTTGGCTTCGCTTCGCTTTATCGCTTGACGGCTTTTTATATATTTTTTTGATGTGCATCAGCATTTAATATACTTCCCAGTGACCTGCATAATATTTTCTATTGTTGTTCTTCACTGTATTCCAAACACACATAAAAAAATCATCGTAATGTCCACAGTGACGGTCAAGTTACAACGTCCAGATCCCTCTCAACCGTGGGGATTTAGGATTCATGGAGGCGTCGACTTTAACCAGCCATTAGTAATTTTGAAGGTTACCGCAGGCTCTTTATCAGCTCAACAGGGTTTAGTTCCGGGAGATCAAATTATTAAAATCAATGGACAAGATTCGCTACGCCTGCGGCATAGGGAAGCCCAAGAGCTTATCTTGAGTACCGGAAATGAAGTGGTCTTTGAAGTTGTTCGAGGGGACATGGCTAATTTGCAAAGAGTTCTGAATAATGAGGCTCCTTTAACGCTCAATTCTTTGAAGCAGAAGAGCAGTAGTAGTACTACCAGAATTAGTTCCAGTACTGCCAGTAATGTATTGGCGACTATGGTGCAGACTACAAGTGCTGTTAGCACAGCAGCAGTGACTGGAGGACAAGTGCCATGGGCTGGACCAAAGTATACGGAAGAAAGCATTAAGGAAACTTTGACTTCACAGGCTCAAGTGCTACAAACTGGAGCTATTGGGTATGCTGATATATACAATGTATCATAAAAGCTAGATTAACTCTGTTGGAACATGCTATTTTGAAATGTTTAATTTTTTTCAGAGTAAACTTCATCAAAAAAGACAAAGATGAACTGGACTTGAAAAAGAGTGAAGTTCTTAAAATGCTCAACGAAATTGAATCGGAAAGAAAAGACAGGGCACGAAGCCCCTCTGTGCCTCCACCATCAAATCAATCCACGTTTGGAATCTACATGAACCGACATTACGAATCCACGCTCCAAGGTATGTAGGTAAACATTTTGAGGAAATGTCATTCTGGCACATTTTCATCTACTTTTTTTTACGCTCATACGCTATGTTAATTTAGTATTAGGACGGGTTCATATATTTCAGAAATACATAAATATTTTGATGTGTGTATTTTTTTGTTTACAGCGCAACAACCCCAAGCGCCATGGGCAGCCACACAGCAACTTTCTCCATCCATCCCACAACAAGCAATGGAACCAGGAGCAGAACAGAACCCTCCCGCTACGGCCGTTGAGGCTTCATAAATATTTTATCTTTCAGAAATTCCTTAATTTTATGTATTTTTGATTATTACTGCAAAAAAAGTGTTCAGACCAAAAAGACATATTTACTATTAAACTCAAATTCTCACTCAACTAAAAACTGCATGTAACTTGTACACATGTGCGCATATGTATGCTTTTTCATCTTTTTATGCCCACAACGATGATATTAATTCCTAATTCCTCCTGTTTTCCTACAAATCACTTCATTTTATCTTCATATTATCATCAACATATCTTCACAAGCGGAAGCTCTTATTGTAAAACTGTTATATTGAGTATGTATGTGTAGCATTTGAGATCTTCATCCAAACCTTCCTTAAACCTTGTATATTTACAATCTAAAGCATCACGTAATGTTCTAAAAATATGAATATTGGTTTCATGTTTTTTTGTTATACAAGCACATGCACAACAAGCAGAACATTTTTCTCTTGTTGCAAAAAAAAGTTGCAGAAAAACTATTTTACACAAACACAATTCACGTTCACACTCACTCTCGTTTTCAATTTCAGCAAGTAATATAATATACACGCTCTCATACAGAATTACTCACTAAATCTGTTGTGAAACCGCAGCAAAACGTGAATTAGGCTTCGCTTTTTTTGTGTGCCTTGTGAAATTTACCACAATTTCCATTCCCTATCATCCGATACGTGATACATGTGAAACAGATTTGTGACTTGAGCAAATCAGTGGTGGCGGCGGCTGTGGTGGTGGTGACTGGTTTTATATGTGGCGTTCCGTTTAATGTATCACTTCCTTCCGTTTTCCTCTGTTTTGTACCATGGTCCATCTGGCGCCTTCTGCAAGAACACTGGATCTCGGATGAAAAGATGAGGAATCTTGTTCAGAACTCATTTCATTACATAACCACCACATATATCTATCTTATCAAGACTTATTTCTTTGTCGACATTTATGCTTCATTTTTGAATCCCCATATTATACACTCATCATACAGATTATGCTCGTCATCATCCAAATGACATGACATGTTTTGATGGCATGCAATGGCCCGCAATATTTTATAATACAAACAACATGACAGACTCGCATCGACGTTTTACGAGACTAGCATCTGGCTTCTTTTTAAATAAGTTTTGAAATGTTCAGGAGTCTCTGTTGCATACATGATCCTTTTTCTTGTCTCCTGTAAAAATTTCCCTTTCTTTCAGTCAAATTTCAGTGGTTTTACTCTCTTATGTCTTATGTCTCTCCCTCACATATCTCTTGGGGTATTTTTTAAAACTATTTTTTAGTACTACAACTGGCAATGCAGAAATAAGAGAAACTGCAAAATGTTAAATAATATTTTATTTAAGTATGAACATCTACTCACCACCACTGAGCTAAATGGCTTTATTGCTTGCCAGAAAAGAAGCGGAAGCTTGGCATCTTCTTTCACACCAGCCAAAACTCTTACAAGCTAACGGCTATAGGATATTATAAGTTTTAAGTTCTGAAATGACTCAAAATGTTGATGATGATGATGATGACGATGAGGAGGATTTTTGTCGGCGACGACGCTACGACACTTGTGTGCACTGTTCTATATCATGCAGTGCACTTTCTTCAAGTAATATCCGGAAACATTGCAAATGAGAGAGAGAAAATAAGTGTTCAGTGAACTTGTTCCGTTGGAACTTGGAATGAGCCATACCACAAAGTAAACTTACAAATATTCATAGTATCCTACTTATTGCCATCCATTTCAAAAGTTTGCCTGTTGGTCATACTGTGGAGGGAAAGGAAGGAGGAAGCAAGGTGACCTCCTTGGCTTGATGCTTATTGCATATCCCACAATAATATTCTCTTCCTCCGCACACAGACGAAGACGATCATTATGATTCTATGACTCGCGTTTTCAAAACTTTTTTTTCGCAAATCTGCCTGTGGTAGTCGGTTCGGTGTATGCAGTTTGTGTGGACAGACGCTATTTGCTGTACTGAGCCGTGTAAAAAAAATTGCCACTGTCGGCGGTGGTTGATGAAGGTGGTGGTGGTTGGTGGTGGTGGGTGAATACCAATTCTGCTTATTGTTGTACTGCTCTGATCTGATCATATCCACCGTTTTCCGATACATTTGGTCGACCTTCCTCTAATTAAGTTTGAGTTTTTAGTTGTAGAACAAAAAATTGTGTTTTGTCATTTTTTTATTATATAAATTTGAAATAAATAATATTTAATTGAAAGAGGTGCAGTTTGTTGATTGTGGTTTAGTGTTGTGATTTGTTAAAATTATTATTCCGAAAAAGTGAAAGTGAAAGTAAAGTTATAAATATGGCGACTTCCGTTCGACTATCACGGCAGAGTATGGGCCAGCCTTGGGGATTTAGAATTCATGGAGGAGCAGACTTTAGCCAACCCTTGATTATTGTTAAGGTAACATTAATCAATGAATTATAATTATAATGGGGTTTTCACAGATCTTGTATCCAAGCGATTTATAATTTTATGAATAAATAGTTTTCTGGAACATTCCATGTAGCATGGATATATGCACAGAAATATGTATGCACAGAAAATAAGTTTTAGGAATCGAGTTCAGGAATATTTTGCATGTATCTGTACACAATATCTGTGCATCACATCATCGCTGAACAAATTGTGCTATTATTCTACAAACAAATGTATAATACCGCAAAATAAAGTTTCATAATAATTATATTATTTGTAACGCTGCTCCTTTTCTTGTTAAAAACTATTGGATAAAGGGAATGAATTTAGATTTGTGCCAAAACGCTAAAAAGTTGTGGAGTGTGTTTGACCCAGTTTATTCCGCTTACAAAGCACTGCTACAACTACAGCTAAAGTTTTAGCAGTGCAGAGAGCGGAAAAGTATACGACACGACAACTCGTCGTCACCATCATGATATTATCGGTAGCCTGCTAGTTGAGCCCAATGAATATTAAGCATGGGCAAAAAAAGCAATTGAACAAACAATCTGTGCATAAATTGTACATAGATTACATATAAGGTTAGCAGTGCAACTTGCATTTTTCAATGAATGTCTTTTTTAAATGGTACGTACATTGGCTTAGTATGTTATGTAAAATCTGTCTTTATAAGCGGCTCTTGCATAATAACATATTTACTTGGAAATAGAAGCTAGCTGACGATGAGTTAATGAAACAAAGTAAAGTTGCTGTGCTTAGTAATGTATTTCGTCATGAAACATGAAAAAACAATTTGTTTTTCAACTATTTTTGTAGGCTGACGTGATTTTGATTTAAAAAAGCTTTTTTCTTTTTAGATAATTTCTTTGTTTTCGAGAATTACGTCAATTTAGAAAATGCTGACTAAATACAAAAATTCTTTGTTTCGAATGACATTTTTTTAGGAATAATTGTATGTTCATAATTTAGGTTACGGCTGGGTCACTAGCCGCCCAAAATGGTCTCGCTCCCGGTGATCAATTCGTCCAAATTAATGGCAAGGACGCTTTGCGTATGAAGCACAAGGAAGCACAAGACCTGATCCTGGGTGCTAGTAACACACTGGATTTACAAGTTGCCAGGGCTGGTTCGTCCACCTGGAAACCCCAAGTTCAGGTCCTTGGAGAAGCCAATCGAGCTCCCGCAGGAGCTCCGATGCCACAGGTGACTAAAACATCTTTGGCCAAGGGGCCTGCACCACCGGTACAGCCACTTAATCCTCTAGTCAACTCTCAGGCTCAACCATTTTCTGCCGTCAATCAGGTTCCAGATGCCGACAATGCTTAATACAAAGTTTCAAAATGTCACTTTTATCGTTTTCTCTCTTGAATCCCAAAAAAATTATAAAAAGTTGCTCTTTAATTTTTTTCTCCCTTCTTTATTCTATTTGCAGTTGCTCAGTTGAAGCAATTTTTTGTGTAACCGTAACCGTATGTATCACTAATTTGTATTTTAAACGAACTATCTAAATTGGTTGAACCTCTCTATTCGCTTATTATGTACATTGCACATGTGCTTTTCAGTTAAAAATGTGATACAAAAGTAATTATTTTTGCAAAATACATCAGAAATTTTTCAGCTATCGATGCCCTTTCACCCATTAATAAAAAAATCAGAATGGTCTCATTTTGCCCCAATTTCCCCCAAAGTATACGCATTGTTGTCTTGCATGATTTTTCAAAGTTAATAAAAATCATAAAAAATACAGAGAATACAGTGTATTTTTTATGATGGATGACGGATTTTCCCATGCTCATGTTTTCGTTTCTGTAAATACCTATACATATTTTGTCACGTTAATGGTATTGGAGATCGCCCAAAACCAAATACTTTTTTGATTTATGTGACAAAAGCATGAGGACAAATTATCTACTTATGCCTTTTTACATGCACGTGAGAAATGGATAATAATAAAGTTTCACGGAATGGATTGACGCATGAATACCTCACACTCTATATTACTTGATTTATGTATAAAACACTCTTTGGACCTCATTTTTGGTGTAACCCGAAAAAAACTTTAAAGCTTTTTTGTGTGTCTCTAAAATTTAATGATTTTTGCACTAAATAGCGGGGCGATGTCGTTGTGAACAACCAATACAACACCCCAATCGGTATGTACAGCGAGCAGAGCATTGCTGAAACAATTACAGCACAATCTGAAGTACTGGCTGGAGGTGCGATCGGGTAAGATCATTAAAGAAGATTTATCCCTAACAGATAAGACAATATCTTAAGTGTGGCCAGGAATAAAAATGTCACATGAAAATTTGAACAGTGTCAACTTCAAGAAAAATGAGAAAAAATACAACCACGAGAACAGTGAGGTTTACAAGATGTTGCAAGAGGTAGAAAGTGAGGATGGTCCAAGTGGCAGGACTCCACCTGCCCCTTTGTCACCCAGGAGTACAGTGCCGGTGCAATCGGTGACAATTCCTCCAGTTCAGTTGAGATCCGTTGCTCCCAAGCCTGCTCCTCCTCCAGTGGCTCAGGCAGCTACGCACATCTCTCCTGCTGCCCCAGCAGCACCAGCACCAATTCAAGCCCCAACAGCACCAGTGTCAGCACCACAGTCTGCTCCTGCTGGCTCTGCTCCCGCTGGAGGCGCTGGTAATCCAAATGTGTGTGCGGAATGCGAGCGCCTTATTGTTGGTGTGTTTGTCAGAATAAAGGATAAGAATTTGCACGTGGAATGCTTCAAGTGCAACACTTGTGGGCAGAGCTTAAAGAACGTTGGCTACTACAACATCAACAACAAGTTATACTGCGATGTGCATGCAAAAACTGTTGCAAGGCAAAATCCACCCGCTCCAGGGCTCGAACCAGTTACTGGACCACCGACTGGAGGAGCACCTTATATGGGAGGCCCTGTTGCAGCACCTCAGGCACCATCTTCATATGCACCAATTGCTCCACCAAAACCATTTAGCCTAACCAGTGGTGTACGACCTCAGTCACCAAATGTGGATTCATATGCCTCCAAAGTTGCTCCAATTCCCTTTCATGTATTACATTTATCTATATTTTTTAACTTTTTCTTAAATGATCATGTGATATGCAATAATTATCTAATTTTTGAATTGAAAATTTGATATTTAGCAATCCCCAACCAGTGGAATTAGTCATGTAACTGCCCCAAGCCCAAGGTCACCTCTTTCTCGTCCAAGTCCAAGCTATCAGCAACAACAGCAGCAACAATCTTCCCAGGTGCAGCAACAACAGCAAATTCCACAGCCTGGCGGTGGTCTTCTCCAGCAGTACTCAAGCAGCTTCGAGTCATCCAGTTCATTCAGCTCCAGTAGCGTAACTCAGCAGTCTTCCACGACTCAACAACAAGGAGGCTCTGGACTTCGCGTTCAGTGGCCACCTAGCGGCTCTGAGGGAGGAGTTTCAGCACCGGGTGCTGACTTAGCTGGAGCCGCTCCAGCACCTGCGCCTCAGCCACAAAGCCTGCTGCAACAGGCTCCGTCAGCCGCCCCATCACAATATTCAACGTTTGGCCAAAGCCTGGGTCAACAGCAACAATTCAAACCAGTTACCCCACCCAAATTTCAACAAAAGCAGGTGCCATATAAGCCATTGAGTACTTTGCTTCAACCAGCAGCTGGTGGAAGACCTGCCACAGCTCCTGTAGCACCTCCATCACTTGTTCAGCAAACCATCCCTCCACCATTAGCCCCTGCTCCAGCCCCATCACTTATCCAACAAACTATACCACCACCGTCAGCTCCAGCCCCAATTTCAATCCCCCGACCTGCTGCACCAGCTCCGGCACCAATGGCACCGCCATCAATTCCGGCACCAGCTGCTCCTGCTCCAGGAGCAGCTGGAGGCGGAGCCGGTGCCGGTGGAAAGGGAGTTAAATCTCTGTCTATCCTCCCCAAAAGAGGTAGAGGAGTACTAAATCAACCGGGCGGCCCAAGAGTTGCTATCTGCAGTTCTTGCCAAACACAAATTCGGTAAGCATAAAGTATCTTTAAATGATACAAAAACTGCTGCAAAACTTGTAAATATTATTATAGCATCGTGTAGAGAACATATTTTTCTAGTACAGCTTTTATGCTTCAAGCTTCCCTGTTTTTAGTCTAGACAGTTTTCATTAGTCAAATAAAAACCATTAATGCTTTTATGCAGTGGCCCGTTCATAACAGCCAACTCTAAATTCTACTGCCCGGATCACTTCAAGTGTGCCACTCCCAACTGCGGACGTCCTTTGATGGATGTTGGCTTCATTGAGGAGAAAGGTAACCTTCACTGCGAGTTCTGTTGGGAAAGCCATATAGCACCTCAGTGTGGACGCTGCAAGAACCGCATAAAACACGAGTGCTTGAATGCCATTGGACAAAGCTTCCATCCGGAATGCTTTGCCTGCAGGCATTGCAACAAACCATTCGGAAATAACCCATTCTTCTTGGAAGATGGAGAGCCCTACTGCGACGCTGGTAAGGTTTTCAGCTAAAGATGACAAATGGCGCAGACTGATTTTCATATCATGATTGTCATATTTAATAACAATTAAAACTAAAGCACGCCCCGCATGAAATAGTGTAGTCTAATCTCTTAACTATAAATTGAATTTTTAAAATATCTAGTGGTAGTTAAAGTTATAACGTTTGTGTAAGTTTGAAATATCCCAAAATATTTTATAAGATTTTTAATGAGTTCCTTAATCATTATGCAAATAGATTGGAATGAGCTGTTCACTACGAAATGTTACGCTTGTGGATTCCCCATTGAAGCTGGAGATCGATGGGTAGAAGCTATTGGCCAAAATTATCACTCACAATGCTTTAATTGTGCGGTAAGTTACGCATGAATGAATTTGGGATGAGTTTGCAATTTTATAGCTAATCTTGTCTAGACTCGACTCGAAATTGAATAGTTTCTTTTATACATTTTTTTTACTGTATTGCAGGCTTGCAAGAAGAATCTAGAGGGACAAAGTTTCTTTGCAAAAGCTGGTCGTCCATTTTGCAAGTCTCATGCTAGATAAGCTAGATTCAATTAAAATTTTCAATAAAATGCATAAAAAACCAAAAATTCATAAAAAAAATATATTAAACTACAAGCCACAATAAATTCGAGTAGATTTCAGTCTTTGTTGCAGTTCACTATACTTTTTTCTTCTTTTAACTAGGCTATTATACGTACATGTATTTATGATATGACTACCATTTCATCATTGATGTTGTGTTGTACTATTACTTGACTCTACAATGTAATATTTATCTGATATCTTAATGTTTAAATATTACTGTTGTGCTATCATGTTTCAATTATAATTTCTTCTAAAGAATCTAATTGTTTTAGCCATTATGATGAACCAGTCTGTTATTACTATTACCGATGCCTAGTCAAAACTACCATTGTGTCAAATTTTCTGGTATTTAGCCTCAAAATATACTACATATTTATTTGTTAAATAATTTATGCTAAAAATTGAAATGCAATTGCAAACCATGTTTGTTGCCTATAACTACGTTCACTATGTGTGTTCAGGATAAATTAACTGTTAAGTTATAAGAAATTAAAATACAGAGATTTATTTGCGCTGAATTGCTACCTTGTTATGATATACTTCACATTGCATTATACAGAGAGATTTACGATTTGCGTGATATTTAGTGAGTTATAAATACACGCTAAATTAACAAATCGTCCTTATATGCTAAAAGTATATTACACTATTTTGGATCATCACCGGTTCCAACAAATCATCTTCAAAGATAACCACAGTATGAAGCATGCCGAAAAAAATAATCATTGTTTATAACACAGTAATTACCTTAATTAAATAGTCTCTGGCAGACTGTAATAAAATATGTGTATGTAAAAATTAATATAACATATTTAAGTTTGTTGTCTATTACATAATTATATTTGAGTTTTAAAAAAATTAGTGAGCCGAGTGGTAAGAGAGGTTCCGTTGGTTGTGGACTTGTGTGTATGATGATGTTAAATGAATACTGAAATGGAGGGATGGAAAAATAAAGTTTTAAAAATCATTTTCAAAGCAAAGTAAATTGTGCATTTTATTTCTCAGAATAACCAAAAAAAATATGCAATTTGCTCTCCGGAAATGCTGCTACCACAGCAACTTGTCCTCTTTATCAAATCTAGTAAAAAAACTAAAGTAGGCTCAAAGTACCCCTGATAGGAAGGAACCATACATGTACATAATCACTTTCACCACGCTTGTTTGTTGTCATGTGTATCACAAACATTTTGCAACTTAGATAGTTACAGGTACCCAAATAAAAAATTGCAAAGATTTGCCAGCCATCGAACCGGAACAACAGTAATGGCTTCTGTTTATTGTACTCATGTTATGATGATGTGTACAAGTTTTTTTAAACACAATTTGTCATCAGAATCAGGATTGATTTAGATTACTTTTTTAAGCAACATAAAGAAATCAGTTTTAAATCAGTGCATTGAAGCGTAAACATTGTGCTTTAAAGTTATGCATACGCTCGATTTTTCAAGTAGGTATTACAAAATTAACAATTTATCTGTAATACAGGCAGAATTTATAAACAAATAAATGATTTTTTAAACTCAAAACTTTTGATTAGCTTTAAGCGAGCCCTTTGATTGATGACTGAGCACAAATACTAGAATCCCAGCCAGCCGAAAATGTAACAAGCGTATAATTTGTTGGTAATTACTTTCAACCGCATTAAAAGTATCACATCACATTGTCAGCTTGCACATCATAAAAATCTATTATCTTTGCCAACTTTGTTGCATATTTCGCCACAAACTTGAGGAAAAAATGTAGGTATCTGGGTAAAATGTGCAATTTGAAACCACGCAGGTTACAGAGTCCTGCGGTAATAAAATAAAAAACAAAAAGTTTACTTTTAAAATTTGAATGAAAAAACGGATGCATTTTTGAATCGGTATCGCTAAAACAAGACGATAAAGTGTAAGGCCTATGTTGCATCATTTGATGAAATTAAATTTGTAACATTTTGCTCTCGTTTTCAATTCTATGTTTTTCGACGTTTATTGACACCACCATACCACCAGTTGCATAATAATTGATTGACTAATGACGCTCCATTTTAAAAATCAATTTAAAAGTTTTTTTAGTATAAAAATCAAAGTAGACATATTTAAATGCTTAAATTCAGGTTACAAGATGCACAATTGCACACGATCTTAAAAATTGCATAAAGTTTTTCTTGTGGAAGCAAAATATGTAAACGGGATATGAAAATGTGGCATGGTGTAATTGCAACAAAAAAATCCAGGAAGTATTGTGTGTCTATCACTCTGCAGATAATAATATGCCTATAACAGCCAAAGTGGAAGAATGGTTTGATTGAATTATGCATATGAATGCTGTTAAATAATGCGATTTTTGTAATAATGTTAATGAAGCGGTTCAAAAAAAGCTTTAAATCAGAGCACATGCAGTAAGATATGATGAAATGAATATATGGTAGTATTAGAACTACATAAAGTTTGACAAAATCAAGATTAAAAAAACATGAAACGTGCTATGCCAGATGCCTTATTGGATGAAACAATGACTTTTAAAATCTTAAATGTAGTCTTTATATAAAAGCGAAATTAGAAAGCTGAACATCAACAGAGCCCTTCGTGCCTTCAACAGTGCAACAAAGAGATGCACAAAAATATGATGGCTTGCATAGTGTAGTTTAAACAAATTTTTAAAGGAAACTGATTTGAAAAATATATTTTGTTTCTGAGTTGGAAACATTTGTGAAATATCCACCGTGGACTTTGTCCAGGATATTTAAGTGAAGATGGGTGCCTTTGTTGCCCCAAAAAGTGGCAGTGGAGTAGATAGCCACATAATCACAAAGAAAAGGCGAAAGAGACTCTCCAGTGGAAATGGTGCTCAACCAAAGAAATTATTAAGTTGGTGGATCTTATTTTCAGCGTTTTGCATACTGTGCTTGAGTGTACAGATGCCAACAGCGCATGGAGGTGGTGGAGAGGGAGACGTGATTTGGGGAGTGTTGGCGTCTCCCCCTGTTGCTAGTCAGTTTCAAGGGGAAGAAGATTTAATCACTCTCCCGTCTTCGTCAGTTCTTCCAAATAGTTCTTTTCTAGTCGTTAGGAATAGTTTTAAGGTAAAGGGGAATGATGACAGTGCATTGACACTGGGTGCTGGAGTGGAGCTAATACCGGCGGAGAGCCAAATGTTGGCTCAAGCCAGTAACAATCTGGAAGCAATTCCAGATCTTGAAACGGCTGCTGGAGGTCATGGGTATGGCGGGCATGGGCACCATGGACACGGTTCGTTTTCCGTTTCATTGCGATTATGTTTGGAGAAGCGTTTATATACCAAATCTATATCAAATTTTTAATAAAATGTATTGTTTTTGCCTTTCTTATAGGAAATCATTATGGTACGTACATCTCCAGTAATTTCAATGATGTAAAAACTTTCTTTTCATAAGGCGGTCATTAAATGTCTTCAAATGAATTTAATCTGTCATTTTAGGTCATCATGGCAACCAGGGCCACCACGGTTAGAAACAATCAGGGCCACCACCACCAATTTAATTAAGATTTATAAATTTTCAACTAAAATTTGTTTTTATTTGTATTTATTAGGTCATCACGGGCATAAGAAATACGGAGGTCGGAAAAAAATCGGAAAAATGATATTACCAGATATTACCAGATTAACGATATTAATTATGTAAAAATTTTACTTGCAGGTCACCACAATAACTATGGTCATCATCATGGAAGGTAGGGGGAACAGAATTAAGTAGATTAAGTCACAGGATTTGTGGTAGAACGTAGTAGTAGGAGGATATAAAGTAAAAACAGAAATCCTAACCCTCGTTAAACTGAATATTTTTGCGTACTATGCTCCTTCTTGTATTTTTGAGTAGCCGAAATTGTATCCAACGGCAAAATGCAATGCTTTTTAAAAGTGAGCAATTTGCTAACCCAGTTTTTTAAAGTTGTTATGTAGCCGAAAAACATGGGCTTATATGGAGTTTGGAAAATCAAGCGAAGCTAAGCTTACATAGGCCCTCCATGTCTAATGATTACTCAAGATTTA